>WNGS01000248.1:115611-139123 GCA_020271785.1 Procambarus virginalis | reverse complement strand
TCTGCATTATGTGGAGTGGAATCCCCCGCTTGGGCGGGTCCAGCTCCACCTCGCCTGGGCGGTCCACCTCTGTGAGTGGTCTTCCGCCGCCAGGCCCTCAGTCGCCTGCCAGCGCCCAGAGGAGACGGATGTCACTCTGCACTCCTCCCACTCCACTCTCTTATTTTACGCTTTCTGCCTTACCAAAACATGTTAGCTTAACAATAAACATTGCTTCTGTCGCTGGGCACACGACCAATTATAACTAATCACTATGAACTTGTTTAAATCGTGCTTACCACAGATTATCTGGTCGAGGGCGCGCCTTCCCTCTGACTGCGTCTGACCAGGGCGCTTCCACAGCCCACGAAACTGTCTCTGAGCGGCTTAATACTCTCCTCGTCGTCTGGGACTTGAGACCACAACGTTTCCAGCTCGATTCCACAGCTGGAACGTTTGCACACTTCTCTTCTCTTGGAGATTATATTGCTAGGGGTCCCCTTCTGACGGGAGCACAACGGAGCGCGTCTTCCCCCTACGATGTCTGGCCTCAAGTGAGGTCAAAGCCCTCCAGAAGCGAGCCTCACGTCTCCAGCAAATTGTCCACATCTCCTAACCAGTCATTTATCTGTTTTCTTGTTCATTGCCCATATCTCAAACTGTTATTTAAATCCAACAAACTATCTTACATCTGTGTTATCACATCCATACTTCCTGGACCTTCCAGTTAGGTCAGGCTTGCTAAATAACTCTCAAGGGGGAGACTCGTTTCTCCTGCAGACTGAGATCATAACACCCACCACACCTGCCCCACCACACCTGCGTCCTCACGACACACACCTGCCCACCACACCTGCGTCCTCACGCCACACACCTGCCCCACCACACCTGCGTCCAGACGCCACACACATGCCCCACCACACCTGCGTCCAGACGCCACACATCTGCCCCAACACACCTGCGTCCTCACGACACACCTGCCCCACCACACCTGCGTCCTTACGTCACACACCTGCCCCACCACACCTGCGTCCTCACGCCACACACTTGCCCCACCACACCTGCCCCACCACACCTGCGTCCTCACGACACACACCTACCCCACACACCTGCCCACCACACTTGCCTCACCACACTTGCCTCACCACACCTTCCCCACCACACTTGCCTCACCACACCTGCCCCACCACACTTGCCTCACCACACCTGCCCCACCACAACTGCGTCCTCACTCCACACACCTGCCCCACCACACCTGTCACACCACACCTGCCCCACCACACCTGCCCCACCACACCTGCGTCCTAACGCCACACACCTGCCCCACCACACTTGCCCCACCACACCTACCCCACCACACCTGCATCCTCACACCACACAACCGCCCACCACACCTGCATCCTCACGCCACACACTTGCACCACCACACCTGCATCCTCACGCCACACACCTGCCCCACCACGCCTGAATCCTCACGCCACACACCTGCACCACCACACCTGCATCCTCACCCCACACACCTGCCCCACCAAACCTGCATCCTCACGCCACACACCTGCACCACCACACCTGCATCCTCACGCCACACCCTGCCCCACCACACCTGCCCCACCACACCTACGTCCTCACGCCACTCACCTGCCCACCACACCTGCGTCCTCACGCCACACACTTGTCCCACCACACCTGCCTCACTACACCTGCGTCCTCACGCCACACACCTGCCCCACCAAACCTGCATCCTCACGCCACACACCTGCACCACCACACCTGCATCCTCACGCCACACACCTGCACCACCACACCTGCATCCTCACGCCACACACCTGCCCCACCACACCTACGTCCTCACGCCACTCACCTGCCCCACCACACCTGCGTCCTCACGCCACACACTTGTCCCACCACACCTGCCTCACCACACCTGCGTCCTCACGCCACACCACACCTGCGCCGTGACCCCCATACCCATCCTTCCAGTAGTAGTGGGGAAATAGTAGTAGTAGAGTAGTAGTGAACCCTGTGGGGAAATCTTGTTGTAAATTAATGCTAATACAACGTATAATTCTATGAATGCAAAATAATAATTAATTCTAAGACAGCACGAAGGACCAGAATTCTTTTCTAAATGACAGAACTAGTTGGAAAACAGCATGTAAAGGATTTGGGAAAAATGATGTCCGACGACCTAACGTTTAGGGAGCATAATCAAGCAAATATTACGTCAGCCAGAAAAATGATAGGATGGATTACGAGAACTTTCAAATCCAGGGATCCCATCACAATGGTTGTACTCTTCAAGTCACTTGTGTTGTCCCGTCTCGAGTACTGCTCAGTACTCACTTCCCCCTTCAGAGCAGGAGAGATTGCTGAAATAGAGGGAATACAGAGAACATATACGGCACGCATAGACGAGATAAAGCACCTAAATTATTGGGATCGTCTCAAAGCTCTCCAAATGTACTCTCTAGAAAGGAGACGAGAGAGATATCAAATAATATACACGTGGAAATACTGGAGGGCCAGGTCCCAAATCTACACAGTAAAATAACAACGTACTGGAGTGAACGACATGGAAGAAAATGCAGAATAGAACCAGTGAAGAGCAGAGGTGCCATAGGCACAATCAGAGAGCACTGTATAAACATCAGAGGTCCGCGGTTGTTCAACGTCCTCCCAGCGACTATAAGAAATATTGCCGGAACAACCGTGGACATCTTCAGAAAACTGGACTGTTTTCTAAGAGAAGTTCCGGATCAGCCGGGCTGTGGTGGGTATGTGGGCCTGCGGGCCGCTCCAAGCAACAGCATGTTGGACCAATCTCTCACAAGTCGAGCCTGGCCTCGGGCCGGGCTTGGGGAGTAGAAGAACTCCCAGAACCCCATCAACCAGGTATCAACCAGGCTTATGGATCTTTATGATTAAATGCAATAAATTCTATTATGCAATGAACCGTATATTCTATACATTCTAGAAGCATCCTCCCATGACACATTTTAGGGGGTCTTTTATGAGGTTAGTCTACGTGATGCATATATAATTGTATACATAATAATGATTATAATATACATACACACTGATTATATTGATTAGTAAATTGTAAGGCAAAAATACTACTGCATGCTAAAGATTAAATATGTAATCAATATGCAATATAGTATGTATTGACTCACAACTGAGAGAGAACTATCTACAATAAGAACTAATTAAATCTCAGCTGTGCCAGAGGGACGTAGGTGGAGTCCAATCTCTTCAACAGTCTGGAATCAGCTCTGAGATAGTGATCCTGGGAACACGCGAGCATGTGAACAGTCACACGCCTCCTCAGTTGTGTTGCACAGGCTGCAATAATTAACTTCCATAATTTTCACTCCAGATTAATATTTACACGCATAAATACAATATCTAAATAACTGGAGGGGAGGAAACAGCACTTACAAGGGGTTTATTGCTTCGCCTGCAGCCTCATGACAGGGCGCCTTCATGAATATTATCTATGAGCTCACAATAATAATACAAGAGGGAATAATGGCTGCCGATACTGGTGTCCGTGATACTGGAAAGCTGAGTCCTCAATCTGAAGACTGATGATGAACGGATGCTTGCAGGATTGTCTGATATAGAAGGACAGCTGCGGAACACCTTGCTGTGAGTGGATCAAATATGGCGACAGCCATCCTTCCCTCTCGGGGAACGCGCATTTTTTTTTTTTTTTTTTTTTAGATATATACAAGAGTTGTTACATTCTTGTACAGCCACTAGTACGCGGAGCGTTTCGGGCAGGTCCCTGGAATACGATCCCCTGCCGCGAAGAATCGTTTTTTCATCCAAGTACACATTTTACTGCTGCGTTAAACAGAGGCTACAGTTAAGGAATTGCGCCCAGTAAATACTCCCCGGCCAGGATACGAACCCATGACATAGCGCTCGCGGAACGCCAGGCGAGTGTCTTACCCCTACACCACGGAGACTGCCCAATAACTCTCAGTAGAGAGCCCGAGCATAAATGCTTTTCATTAATTAAAGTTAAATAGGGAAGAAAGTGCTTATGTCGACTGATGGTATTATAATTAAATACATTATGTGGCAATATTTGGTTCTCACAGTGCAGGTCAGTTAATGCAGACTGCACAATAAAACGAAAATCTTTGGAGGTGAAAATTATTTTAAATTATGCTATTATTTACTAGAACAGTTATCTAGCTGGGTAAAGGAATTCCAGTAAACTGTTGTATACTAAATAAATAAACCTATTACTAAATAGGTTTCCTAATTACTAAATAATTATCCTTAATAAAGGAAAGTAAATAGTTGGACTTCTATTAGATCTTCAGATATGTGGAAATTTAGTCTCCGTGGATGGCTGACGCAACACGCCCACGATTCTACGAGAAATTACCTGATATTCCACATCCTAATGCAATGAATTCTGGGATACTAAACTACGGATTAGTAGTGTTAGTTAATTGTGACAGTACAGGAAATACATCCCATTGTACTAAGGATTAGTAAATGAGCATTAAATGATTATGAAGCCTAATACAGGAAATACATCCTATTGTATTAGGGATGAGGATAACTGTTGGAAATTTCCAACACGCAGACACTCGGGTGGTGTTCCAGCAGACACCTGGGTGGTGTTCCAGCAGACACCTGGGTGGTGTTCCAGCAGACACCTGGGTGGTGTTCCAGCAGACACCTGGGTGGTGTTCCATCAGACACCTGGGGTAGTGTTCCAGGAGACACCTGGGTGGTGTTCCATCAGACACCTGGGGTGGTGTTCCAGCAGACACCTGGATGGTGTTCCAGCAGACACCTGGGTGGTGTTCCAGCAGACACCTGGGGTGGTGTTCCAGCAGACACCTGGGGTAGTGTTCCAGGAGACACCTGGGTGGTGTTCCATCAGACACCTGGGGTGGTGTTCCAGCAGACACCTGGGTGGTGTTCCAGCAGACACCTGGGGTGGTGTTCCAGCAGACACCTGGGGTGGTGTTCCATCAGACACCTGGGGTGGTGTTCCATCAGACACATGGGGTGGTGTCCCATCAGACACATGGGGTGGTGTTCCAGCAGACACCTGGGGTGGTGTCCCAGCAGACACCTGGGTGGGTAGGTAATGGAGTGACTGGACGCCCAGGTCACCTGCACCCATGGACAGGCAGTGAGGTCATGTACCCACGCCAGGTGTTAAACCATGTGAGGACTCCATAATATTGGTCATGATAATACTGGAGTTACTACTTCTTGTAGAGGCAGTAATGTTATCAACAAGAACAGTATTAATCGAAATATTGTATTTCATTTATTTTCCTGGTTTGTATCCAGCTTGCTTTGGGGGGTTCGGGGTTGAGGAAGAGAGAGGTGGGGAGGTGGGGGAAAGGAGAAGGGGTAGAGAGGAGAGGGGAACAAGGAATATGTAGAGGGGAGTAGAGATAGGGAAGTCTGGAGTAGATGACTGGAAAAAGTGGAGAGGAAGAGTAGTGAGAGGAGCCAAGGTAGAATAAAAGCGAGGAGCCAAAATAGAGGTAGATGAGTCTGGAAGAGCGGGTATAGGAACGAAGGAATAAGTAGCAAGAATGGAAGAATGATAATATTATTACCAGACTGTACCACACTGTACCACACTGCTCCACACTGTATCACACTGCACCACACTGTATCACGCACTGTACCACACTGCTCCACACTGCACCAAACTGCATCACACTGTACCACACTGTACCGCACTGTACCACACTGCACCACACTGTGCCACACACTGCACCACACTGCACCACACTGTACCACACTGCACCACACTGTACCACACTGTACCACACTGCACCACACTGTACCACACTGTACCACACTGTACCACACACTGTACCACACTATACCACACTGCACCACACTGTACCACACTGTACCACACTGCACCACACTGTACCACACTGTACCACACTGCACCACACTGCACCACACTGTACCACACTGCACCACACTGTACCACACTGTACCACACTGTATCACACTGTACCACACTGTACCACACTGTACCACACTGTACCACACTGTACCACACTGTGCCACACTGTACCACACTGTACCACACTGTGCCACACTGCACCACACTGTACCACACTGTACCACACTGTACCACACTGTACCACACTGCACCACACTGTACCACACTGTACCACACTGCATCACACTGTACCACACTGCTCCACACTGTACCACACTACATCACACTGCTCCACACTGTACCACACTGTACCACACTGCTCCACACTGTACCACACTGCATCACACTGTACCACACTGTACCACACTGCTCCACACTGTATCACACTGCACCACACTGTACCACACTGTACCACACTGTATCACACTGTACCACACTGTACCACACTGTACCACACTGCTCCACACTGTACCACACTGCATCACACTGCTCCACACTGTACCACACTGCTCCACACTGTACCACACTGCATCACACTGCACCACACTGTACCACACTGTACCAACTGTACCACACTGTACCACACTGCATCACACTGCATCACACTGCATCACACTGCTCCACACTGTACCACACTGTACCACACTGTACCAAACTGCACCACACTGTACCACACTGTACCACACTGCATCACACTGCTCCACACTGTACCACACTGTACCAAACTGTACCACACTGTACCCACACTGTACCACACTGTACCACACTGTACCACACTGTATCACACTGTACCACACTGCACCACACTGTACCACACTGTACCACACTGCATCACACTGCTCCACACTGTACCACACTGTACCAAACTGTACCACACTGTACCACACTGTACCACACTGTACCACACTGTACCACACTGCTCCACACTGTACCACACTGCATCACACTGTACCACACTGCATCACACTGCTCCACACTAACACACTGTACCACACTGTACCAAACTGCACCACACTGTACCACACTGTACCACAGGAACAATATCATCCTCCTCCAACACTCACATAAAAATGTCTCTGTCTCTTTTTTTCCCCGTAGTGGTAATGAGATCGCGAAATATTTCCTGGAAGACGGTCCAGCAGCGCCAGCAATGTCAAGTGGCCAGTCCTTGAACCACACACTCGGCTCAACAACTTTCCTACTTTACAAATCCCAGAATCCTTATGACGTCAACAATGATATTCCCGCCATAATTACCTCTCGTGCAGGGAACAAGATTTTTTTTTAATAATCACGTAACATCTATTAGTATAAATGGCTGAATGACAAATGAATATCTGTATATTTTGGGACCTCTGTGACCCCCGGGGGAGGGGGGAGCCAGCGTGACGTCACCAATATTTACACCGCCATCTTGTTCATCACCAGACTTTAAACCAATAGCCAATCGCCGAAAAAAAAAAATGAAAATACGCTTCTCCAATGACGTACTTTCTAACGACGGAGAAAGAGTAAGATAAANGGAGGACTAAGGGGTCAGGGTCGGGGAGCACTAGGGGTCAGGGTCGGTGAGGACTAAGGGGTCAGGGTCGGGGAGCACTAAGGGGTCAGGGTCGGGAGCACTAAGGGGTCAGGGTCGGGGAGCACTAAGGGGTCAGGGTCGGGGAGCACTAAGGGGTCAGGGTCGGGGAGCACTAAGGGTCAGGGTCGGGGAGGACTAAGGGGTCAGGGTCGGGGAGCACTAAGGGGTCAGGGTGAGGAGCACTAAGGGGTCAGGGTCGGGGAGGAAACTAAGGGGTCAGGGTCGGGGAGCACTAAGGGGTCAGGGTCGGGAGCACTAAGGGGTCAGGGTCGGGAGCACTAAGGGTCAGGGTCGGGGAGCACTAAGGGGTCAGGGTGAGGGAGCACTAAGGGGTCAGGGTCGGGGAGCACTAAGGGGTCAGGGTCGGGAGCACTAAGGGGTCAGGGTGAGGGGCACTAAGGGGTCAGGGTCGGGGAGGACTAAGGGGTCAGGGTGAGGGAGCACTAAGGGGTCAGGGTCGGGGAGCACTAAGGGGTCAGGGTGAGGGAGCACTAAGGGGTCAGGGTCGGGGAGCACTAAGGGGTCAGGGTCGGGGAGCACTAAGGGTCAGGGTGAGGGAGCACTAAGGGTCAGGGTCGGGGAGCACTAAGGGGTCAGGGTGAGGAGCACTAAGGGGTCAGGTCGGGGAGCACTAAGGGGTCAGGGTGAGGGAGGACTAAGGGTCAGGGTCGGGGAGGACTAAGGGGTCAGGGTCGGGGAGCACTAAGGGTCAGGGTCGGGGAGGACTAAGGGGTCAGGTCGGGGAGGACTAAGGGTCAGGGTGAGGGAGCACTAAGGGGTCAGGGTCGGGGAGGACTAAGGGGTCAGGGTCGGGGAGGACTAAGGGGTCAGGGTGAGGGCACTAAGGGGTCAGGGTCGGGGAGGACTAAGGGGTCAGGGTCGGGAGCACTAAGGGGTCAGGGTCGGGGAGGACTAAGGGTCAAGGTGAAGGAGCACTAAGGGGTCAGGGTCGGGGAGGACTAAGGGGTCAGGTGGGGAGGACTAAGGGGTCAGGGTGAGGGAGCACTAAGGGGTCAGGGTCGGGGAGCACTAAGGGGTCAGGGTCGGGGAGGACTAAGGGGTCAGGTGGGAGGAGCACTAAGGGGTCAGGGTCGGGGAGGACTAAGGGGTCAGGGTCGGGAGGACTAAGGGGTCAGGGTGAGGGAGCACTAAGGGGTCAGGGTCGGGAGCACTAAGGGGTCAGGGTCGGGGAGGACTAAGGGGTCAGGGTGAGGGAGCACTAAGGGGTCAGGGTCGGGGAGGACTAAGGGTCAGGGTCGGGGAGGACTAAGGGGTCAGGGTCGGGGAGGACTAAGGGGTCAGGTCGGGGAGGACTAAGGGGTCAGGGTCGGGAGGACTAAGGGGTCGGGTCGGAGGACTAAGGGTCAGGGTCGGGGAGGACTAAGGGGTCAGGGTCGGGAGGACTAAGGGGTCAGGGTCGGGGAGGACTAAGGGGTCAGGGTCGGGAGGACTAAGGGGTCAGGGTGAGGAGCACTAAGGGGTCAGGGTCGGGAGCACTAAGGGGTCAGGGTGAGGGAGCACTAAGGGGTCAGGGTCGGGGAGGACTAAGGGGTCAGGGTCGGGGAGCACTAAGGGGTCAGGGTCGGGGAGCACTAAGGGTCAGGGTCGGGGAGGACTAAGGGGTCAGGGTGAGGGAGCACTAAGGGGTCAGGGTCGGGGAGCACTAAGGGGTCAGGGTCGGGAGCACTAAGGGGTCAGGGTGAGGGAGCACTAAGGGGTCAGGGTCGGGGAGCACTAAGGGTCAGGGTCGGGGAGCACTAAGGGGTCAGGGTCGGGGAGCACTAAGGGGTCAGGGTCGGGGAGCACTAAGGGGTCAGGGTCGGGAGGACTAAGGGGTCAGGTCAAGGGAGGATGAAAGAAAGACGGTAATGGAATGAAATAAAGATAATGAACAGGACAAGGAGGTTAAGGGAAACAAAGATATAACAAAAGAAGGGAAATAAATATAAGGTGAAAGGAAATTGAGTAAAATGAGGAGAAATGTGAGGGGAATTAAGAGAGAGAGGAGAGGGGAATGGACCATATGGGAAGGAGGTCAGAATTAGATTATTGCATGGTGCAATGACTCGCGTGCCCAGGGCTCTCGTCTGGCTTGTCCAGCTGGGATGTCCCGGTGATCCTGACCCCAGCTGGGATGTTCCGGTGATCCTGACCCCAGCTGGGATGTGTCCCGGTGATCCTGACCCCTGCTGGATGTTCCGGTGATCCTGACCCCTGCTGGATGTTCCGGTGATCCTGACCCCAGCTGGGATTGTCCCGGTGATCCTGACCCCTGCTGGGATGTCCCGGTGATCCTGACCCCAGCTGGGATGTGTCCCGGTGATCCTGACCCTGCTGGGATGTCCCGGTGATCCTGACCCCTACTGGGATGTTCCGGTGATCCTGACCCCAGCTGGGATGTGTCCCGGTGATCCTGACCCCTGCTGGGATGTCCCAGTGATCCTGACCCCTGCTGGGATGTCCCGGTGATCCTGACCCCTGCTGGGATGTCCCGGTGATCCTGACCCCTACTGGGATGTTCCGGTGATCCTGACCCCAGCTGGGATGTGTCCCGGTGATCCTGACCCCTGCTGGGATGTCCCGTGATCCTGACCCCTGCTGGGATGTGTCCGGTGATCCTGACCCCTGTTGGATGTCCCAGTGATCCTGACCCCAGCTGGGATGTCCAGTGATCCTGACCCCTGCTGGGATGTCCCGGTGATCCTGACCCCTGCTGGGATGTCCCAGTGATCCTGACCCCTGCTGGGATGTCCCGGTGATCCTGACCCCAGCTGGGATGTCCCGGTGATCCTGACCCCTGCTGGGATGTCCCGGTGATCCTGACCCCTGCTGGGATGTCCCGGTGATCCTGACCCCAGCTGGGATGTCCCGGTGATCCTGACCCCTGCTGGGATGTCCCGGTGATCCTGACCCCTGCTGGGATGTCCCGGTGATCCTGACCCCTGCTGGGATGTCCCAGTGATCCTGACCCCTGCTGGGATGTCCCGGTGATCCTGACCCCTGCTGGGATGTCCCGGTGATCCTGACCCCTGCTGGGATGTCCCAGTGATCCTGACCCCTGCTGGGATGTCCCGGTGATCCTGACCCCTGCTGGGATGTCTCGGTGATCCTGACCCCTGCTGGGATGTCCCGGTGATTCTGACCCCTGCTGGGATGTCCCGGTGATCCTGACCCCTGCTGGGATGTCCCGGTGATCCTGACCCCTGCTGGGATGTCTCAGTGATTCTGACCCCAGCTGGGATGTCTCGGTGATCCTGACCCCTGCTGGGATGTCCCGGTGATCCTGACCCCTGCTGGGATGTCTCGGTGATCCTGACCCCAGCTGGGATGTCCCGGTGATCCTGACCCCTGCTGGGATGTCCCAGTGATCCTGACCCCTACTGGGATGTCCCAGTGATCCTGACCCCTGCTGGGATGCCAACGACTGAGGCTAAATACCAGAAGAAGGCTGAACCATCCACCTTCCCTTTACTCCCCCCCCCCTCCCCCCTAGCCTCTCTCTGTAACAGTACTGAACATAACTTGTTTTAAGTTCTATTGAACAGTCGATTGGCTCTGTCCCGTCATCTTTGGAGTGCATTTTATCATTGATATATATCTCTTTAATATGATTTTTCTGTACTCACCTAGTTGCACTCACCTATTTGTGCTTGCGGGGGTTGAGCTTTGGCTCTTTGGTCCCGCCTCTCAATTGTCAATCAACCGGTGTACAGGTTCCTGAGCCTACTGGGCTCTATCATATCTACATTTGAAACTGTGTATGGAGTCAGCCTCCACCACATCACTGCTTAATGCATTCCACCTGTTAACTACTCTGACACTGAAAATGTTTTTTCTAACGTCTCTGTGGCTCATGTGGGTACTCAGTTTCCACCTGTGTCCCCTTTTTTCGCGTACCAACAGTGTTAAGCAGTTCATCTTTATCTGCCCTGTCAATTCCTCTGAGAATTTTGTAGGTAGTGATCATGTCTCCCCAAGCTCTCCTGTCTTCCAGCGACGTGAGGTACATTTCCCGCAGCCTTTCCTCGTAACTCATGCCACTTAGTTATGGGACTAGTCTAGTGGCATATCTCTGAACTTTTTCCTGCTTCATCTTGTGCTTGACAAGGTACGGGCTCCATGCAGGGGCCGCATACTCCAGGATTGGTCTTACATATGTGGTGTACAAGATTCTGAATGATTCCTTACACAGGTTCCTGAAGGCTGTTCTGATGTTAGCCAGCCTCGCATATGCCGCAGACGTTATTCTTTTTATGTGGGCTTCAGGAGACAGGTTTGGTGTGATCTTTCTCTAGATCTTTCTCTCTGTCCGTTTCATTAAGTACTTCATCTCTTATTCTGTATCCTGTGTCTGGCCTCCAGTTTACACCGCCTAGTTTCATTACTTTGCATTTACTCAGGTTGAACTTTAGTAGCCATTTGTTGGACCATTCACTCAGTCTGTTTAGGTCATCTTGTAACCTCCTACTATCTTCCTCTGTTTTACTCCTCATAATTTTTGTATCATCAGCAAACAGTGAGAGGAACGATTCTATACCCTCTGGGAGATCATTTATATATACCAGAAACAGTATAGGTCCAAGGACTGACCCCTGCGGGACTCCACTTGTAACGTCTCGCCAATCCGAGACCTCACCCCTCACACTGACTCGTTGTCTCCTGTTGCTTAGGTACTCCTGTATCCAATGGAGTACCTTCCCTTTCACTCCTGCCTGCATCTCCAGCTTTTTCACTATTCTCTTGTGTGGAACTGTATCAAAGGCTTTCTGGCAATCCAAAAATATGCAGTCTGCCCACCCCTGTCTTTCTTGCCTTATTTTTGTTGCCTGGTCGTAGAATTCAATAAACCCTGTGAGGCAGGACCTGCCATCCCTGAACCCATGTTGATGCTGTGTTACGAAGGTCCTTCGCTCCAGATGTTCCACTAGCTTTTTTTCACACAATCTTCTCCATCAGCTTGCATGGTATGCAGGTTAGGGACACTGGCCTGTAGTTCAGTGCCTCCTGTCTATCCCCCTTCTTGTGTATCGGGAGTACATTAATCGTCTTCCAAATTTTTGGCAGTTCCCCTGTTACCAGTGATTGGTTATACACTATGGAGAGTGGTAGGTACAGTGCTTCTGCTCCTTCCTTTAGTATCCATGGGGAGATTCTCCTTGGAAATGTGCGTTTCAGAAGATGGTGTGTAAGGTGTGGGACCACCTTGACCTTCACTAGAGTGTTGGTGGGTCACTCTGACCTTCACCAGAGTGTTGGTGGGTCACTCTGACCTTCACCAGAGTGTTGGTGGGTCACTCTGACCTTCACCAGAGTGCTGGTGGGTCACTCTGACCTTCACCAGAGTGCTGGTGGGTCACTCTGACCTTCACCAGAGTGTGGTGGGTCACTCTGACCTTCACCAGAGTGCTGGTGGGTCACTCTGACCTTCACCAGAGTGCTGGTGGGTCACTCTGACCTTCACCAGAGTGCTGGTGGGTCACTCTGACCTTCACCAGAGTGTTGGTGGGTCACTCTGACCTTCACCAGAGTGTTGGTGGGTCACTCTGACCTTCACCAGAGTGTTGGTGGGTCACTCTGACCTTCACCAGTGTGTTGGTGGGTCACTCTGACCTTCACCAGAGTGCTGGTGGGTCACTCCTGGACTGGCTACAGTAGGGACCTCCAGACTTACTGGGATTTCAGTAGAAATCCGGTTGTATGACTTTTTACGTCTCGGTGGTGTAGTGGTAGAGCACGCGACTGGCAATGCCGGGGTCGTTGGTTCACGCCCACTCATAGTTCTAGTGGGTTTTGTTAGGAATCTGTACACCGGTTGATTGACAGTTGAGAAACGAGACCAAAGAGCCGAACCTCACCCCTCGCCAGCACAACTAGGTGAGTAAATACATACACGTACACACACATATGTGTATATGTGTGTGTATGTATGTCACACATATGTCTTCGTTGGAAGACAGAAGAGTTAGGGGGGACATGATCACCACATTTAAGATTCTGAAGGGAATTGATAGGGTAGATAAAGACAGGCTATTTAACACAAGGGGCACACGCACTAGGGGACACAGGTGGAAACTGAGTGCCCAAATGAGCCACAGAGATATTAGAAAGAACTTTTTAGTGTCAGAGTGGTTGAGAAATCGAATGCATTAGATGTGGTGGAGGCTGACTCCATACACAGTTTCAAATGTAGATATGATAGAGCCCAATAGGCTCAGGAATCTGTACACCAGTTGATTGACGGTTGAGAGGCGGGACCAAAGAGCCAGAGCTCCACCCACGCAATCAGAACTAGGTACGTACAACTAGGTACGTACGCACACAGACATAAACATGTACACATAGACACGCACACAGACATAAACACACACAGGCTACCTGGGGGCCAGGTAGCCTGGTGGATAGCGAGCAGGATTCGTAATTCTGTGGCGCGGGTTCGATTCCCGCACCCGGCAGAAACAAATGGGCAAAGTTTCTTTCACCCTGTATGCCCCTGTTACCTAGCAGTAAATAGGTACCTGGGAGTTAGTCAGCTGTCACGGGCTGCTTCCTGGGGTGTGTGTGTGTGTGGTGTGAAAAAAAAAAAAAAGTAGTTAGTGTAGTTAGTAAACAGTTGATTGATAGTTGAGAGGCGGGCCGAAAGAGCAAAGCTCAACCCCGTAAAATACAACTAAGTGAAAACACACACACACATTCAGAACAAACCAGTTTTTACTTACCTATAAGAAAACGAAGAATATAGTCTGCATAATTCCCATGAATGAGGCAATGGGCTGAGGACACAGAACACGCGGACACTAACACACACACACACACGTGTCCCTCACGCACATGTACACATTAAGAGCCGTGAGGGGCAGGTGTAGACGACACCGTGAACACCACTACACTCCACACACACCACACTACACTCTACACACTACACACCACGCCAGATAACTGAACTTCCAGCTGACGGGCCGGAGGGACTGAAACTGAGAGGAAAGCCCCACCAGACCAGAGTCAATTTCGCCCTTCAGGATGCCGCTCGTAAGGGTGATAGTCCCGTGAGGGAGAGGGCAGGCGAGGCGGACCCTCAACCTGGGCAACCCTCCATTGGTCGTACGGCCGCCCGTCCAGCGCCTCTACACCTGCCCCGACAGGGTTAATGAGGGAGTTACACGGACGCGAGGCGTCTCCGACGGTAGTTGGGTCCTTGCCGAGGTGAGTGATTATCGCCGCGCATGCGTACACCGGCCGGGAAAAGTGTTAAATATCCTCCCTAACCAGCTCCCTAACACAAGGAATGTGTACACACAGAGGTAAACCCCGCCTCTCGGTGTACAGGTGTGTACACAGCGTGGAGTGTAGTCCTGGACTGTGGCCAGGACTACAGTACTCTTGCTGGCCGGTCAGTAGGCCGTGGTGGCGGCGGCGGCCTACACAATCCTCTACACGTTGATAAGCCTTCAGCTCAACACCAAACCTAATATATTATATACCTACCTACCTACATACTTACGTTTATATCTATCTGCCTACGTATCTACCTGCCTACGTATCTACCTCCCTACATATGTACCTGCCTACGTATCTACCTACCTACATAAGTACCTGCCTACGTATCTACCTACCTACGCATGTCTACCAGCCTTGGTATACGCCTAGCTGGCAGCTCCTGCGCCACCCTCGTGTCGAAGCAGTCTTGGGATATGATGTTATCAGCGGAATTCTCGTTTAAATGCGCTAGTCAATTTGTTTTTGTTTTGTTTGACTGTAATTTACTCTTAACTCGTGCTGTCGTGTTTTTTTTGTTTTTTTTTTTGGAGGGGGGGAGTCCAGTCGTGGGCAGGGGTACAGGCGACGACTGTGCGATCATAGTTATAATAATAATGTTAATAATTATAATTTATGTGGAGACTCACATGGTACACAGTCACATCAAATAATGGCGGCAAGGGCGATAATGCGGTGTGCTTCCGTCAGGTTACCGCCCACGACGGCTGGCCGTCCTACACTGGGAAACAAAGCAAAACACGTTGGCGAGACCTGTGTGTTTATCAAACCAGGAAGAATTGTCTCCTTGCGGGTCCATCTTAGCTAATGTAGCTCGCAGCCAGGCCTCGCTGCCAGGCACTGCTAACCCGGTGTGACTAGCCCCCAGCCTTTCCATCCCAGCTCAAGGGAACTCACGAATCACGACGAAGTCTTAAACAAGAGGAACATTTAGCCGCGTGTACCAATGAGAGGTAACAGTTCTGTGAGAGACGAGCGCTGACACAACGACCTGTCTGTCTTACTGGCTGTTAGCAACGCTGACAGCCACCGTGCCACACCCACCACCACCTCTCGTGTACGGTGCCAGCTGACAGTATCACCAAACATGCTGTGACAGGCGAAGAGGTGGAGATGGGTGGTAGTGTTGTAACCCGAACATCAAGGACAGTCAGTACTTACTTGTGCGGGAAAGGTGACTTGAACAGGTGAGACGGGACGGCCGTGACCTTGTCCGTTACCACTGTACCTGTGCCTCTTCCTTACATCTCTCCCTCCTCTTCCTCCTCCCTCTCACGCCTCCCACTTACCTCACCAAGTCCTGAGAGCCAGACTCCGCCTTGTAAGGACACTGTGGTCTTATCCCCCTCTGTGGACGCTAGAGTGCATATTATTCCAGGTTTAAGTGCCACCATTAAATTTGCTTAAGTATGAAACCTCTCTGAGGCACTTGTCACTAGTGCTTAAGGTGGGGTCACCGTAGTGCAGGACGCTCGTGGGAGGCAGGTCAAGGACTAAGTCAGAGGTCACTCTCGAGGGGGTCAAACCTGTCTGTTTTAACGTTGGCGAGGTTTTCTGAGGGAAGAAGGTTGGAGGGAGAGTGTGTGTGTGTGTAAAGAAACACACTCACTCTTGTGAGTGTGTTCCCATTGGTGTGAGAGAGACTTGAGTACCAGCGTCAGCCACCGAGTGCCACCGTTACGTGCACTCGCATATCACAAACACTAAGTCCAAATGCACTCAATTTATCCAGAGTTGTAGGTGAATATTGTCGTGGAGAGAAATACCAGTAGCAGGGCACGTGTTTGAGTGCCCCCCCTCCCCCCCTGGCACTAGGACAGGCACTCTCACTCCCCCTCAGCCACTACAGTGCCACGGTGGGTCACAGCTCAACACCAAGCACCTCCTCCGATGATATTTCTTGGCTACGAAGCTGTTCCTTACAGCCAGGTCATGGTGCGGGTGTGGGGAGGGTCCTCCTCCACGCCCGCCCTTCACACCTCACCCTCGCTCACACCCNGTGTGGGTCTGGTCAACATATATCAGTCACGTTATCGTGACTCCTCGTCTGGTATCAGCTTGATATCCATGTTGTGACGCTCCACTTGCTCTGATATATATATTATATATAGATTATATATATATATATATATATAATATATATATATATATATATATATATATATTACTTTATGTTTACTATCCTGTGTTTTGATCCCTTCATCCACTTGTAAAGTTCCGTCGTGTCACCCTAAACTCTTCCCTGAGCACACTGTGTACCTTGTGCTCTCTCTAGTACCACCTATTGTACTTGCGGGGGTTGAGCTCTGGCTCTTTGGGCCCGCCTCTCAACTGTCAGTCAATCAACTGATTTTTGTAACCCCCCCCCCCCCTTCCTCGAGTGCTTCATACTGAAGGCTTCTAATGCCTGGCAGCCTTCGCTGAGCGCCATCAAGTATGCCCATTCACTCACTACAATAGTAAGCAACTATAATAGAGCTGGAGCTGAGATATGAGGACCAGGAGCTGAGTATGAGGACAGGAGCTGGGATATGAGGACCAGGAGCTGGATATGAGGACCAGGAGCTGAGGTATGAGGACCAGGAGCTGAATATGAGGACCAGGAGCTGGGATATGAGACCAGGAGCTGGGATATGAGGACCAGGAGCTGGGATATGAGGACCAGGAGCTGAGATATGAGGACCAGGAGATGAGAAAAGAGGACCAGGAGCTGAGATATGAGGACAAGGAGCTGGGATATGAGGACCAGGAGCTGGGATATGAGGACCAGGAGCTGGGATATGAGGACCAGGAGCTGAGATATGAGGACCAGGAGCTGAGATATGAGGACCAGGAGCTGAGATATGAGGACCAGGAGCTGGGATATGAGGACCAGGAGCTGAGATATGAGGACCAGGAGCTGGGATATGAGGAACAGGAGCTGGATATGAGGTCCAGGAGCTGGGATATGAGGACCAGGAGCTGAGATATGAGGACCAGGAGCTGGGATATGAGGAACAGGAGCTGGGATATGAGGACCAGGAGCTGGGATATGAGGACAGGAGCTGGGATATGAGGACCAGGAGCTGGGATATGAGGACAGGAGCTGGGATATGAGGACCAGGAGCTGGGATATGAGGACCAGGAGCTGGGATATGAGGACCAGGAGCTGGGATATGAGGACCAGGAGCTGGGATATGAGGACCAGGAGCTGGGATATGAGGACAGGAGCTGGGATATGAGGACCAGGAGCTGGGATATGAGGACAAGGAGCTGGGATATGAGGACCAGGAGCTGGGATATGAGGACAGGAGCTGGGATATGAGGACAGGAGCTGGGATATGAGGACCAGGAGCTGGGATATGAGGACCAGGAGCTGGGATATGAGGACAGGAGCTGGGATATGAGGACAAGGAGCTGGGATATGAGGACAGGAGCTGGGATATGAGGACCAGGAGCTGGGATATGAGGACCAGGAGCTGGGATATGAGGACCAGGAGCTGGGATATGAGGACCAGGAGCTGGGATATGAGGACAAGGAGCTGGGAGGACCAGGAGCTGGGATATGAGGACCAGGAGCTGGGATATGAGGACCAGGAGCTGGGATATGAGGACCAGGAGCTGGGATATGAGGACCAGGAGCTGGGATATGAGGACAGGAGCTGGGATATGAGGACCAGGAGCTGGGATATGAGGACCAGGAGCTGGGATATGAGGACCAGGAGCTGGGATATGAGGACCAGGAGCTGGGATATGAGGACCAGGAGCTGGGATATGAGGACCAGGAGCTGGGATATGAGGACAGGAGCTGGGATATGAGGACCAGGAGCTGGGATATGAGGACCAGGAGCTGGGATATGAGGACCAGGAGCTGGGATATGAGGACCAGGAGCTGGGATATGAGGACCAGGAGCTGGGATATGAGGACCAGGAGCTGGGATATGAGGACCAGGAGCTGGGATATGAGGACCAGGAGCTGGGATATGAGGACCAGGAGCTGGGATATGAGGACCAGGAGCTGGGATATGAGGACCAGGAGCTGGGATATGAGGACCAGGAGCTGGGATATGAGGACCAGGAGCTGGGATATGAGGACCAGGAGCTGGGATATGAGGACCAGGAGCTGGGATATGAGGACCAGGAGCTGGGATATGAGGACCAGGAGCTGGGATATGAGGACCAGGAGCTGGGATATGAGGACCAGGAGCTGGGATATGAGGACCAGGAGCTGGGATATGAGGACCAGGAGCTGGGATATGAGGACCAGGAGCTGGGATATGAGGACCAGGAGCTGGGATATGAGGACCAGGAGCTGGGATATGAGGACCAGGAGCTGGGATATGAGGACAGGAGCTGGGATATGAGGACCAGGAGCTGGGATATGAGGACCAGGAGCTGGGATATGAGGACCAGGAGCTGGGATATGAGGACCAGGAGCTGGGATATGAGGACCAGGAGCTGGGATATGAGGACCAGGAGCTGGGATATGAGGACCAGGAGCTGGGATATGAGGACCAGGAGCTGGGATATGAGGACCAGGAGCTGGGATATGAGGACCAGGAGCTGGGATATGAGGACCAGGAGCTGGGATATGAGGACCAGGAGCTGGGATATGAGGACCAGGAGCTGGGATATGAGGACCAGGAGCTGGGATATGAGGACAGGAGCTGGGATATGAGGACCAGGAGCTGGGATATGAGGACCAGGAGCTGGGATATGAGGACCAGGAGCTGGGATATGAGGACCAGGAGCTGGGATATGAGGACCAGGAGCTGGGATATGAGGACCAGGAGCTGGGATATGAGGACAGGAGCTGGGATATGAGGACCAGGAGCTGGGATATGAGGACCAGGAGCTGGGATATGAGGACCAGGAGCTGGGATATGAGGACCAGGAGCTGGGATATGAGGACCAGGAGCTGGGATATGAGGACCAGGAGCTGGGATATGAGGACCAGGAGCTGGGATATGAGGACCAGGAGCTGGGATATGAGGACCAGGAGCTGGGATATGAGGACCAGGAGCTGGGATATGAGGACCAGGAGCTGGGATATGAGGACCAGGAGCTGGGATATGAGGACCAGGAGGGGATATGAGGACCAGGAGCTGGGATATGAGGACCAGGAGCTGGGATATGAGGACCAGGAGCTGGGATATGAGGACCAGGAGCTGGGATATGAGGACCAGGAGCTGGGATATGAGGACCAGGAGCTGGGATATGAGGACCAGGAGCTGGGATATGAGGACCAGGAGCTGGGATATGAGACCAGGAGCTGGGATATGAGGACCAGGAGCTGGGATATGAGGACCAGGAGCTGGGATATGAGGACCAGGAGCTGGGATATGAGGACAGGAGCTGGGATATGAGGACCAGGAGCTGGGATATGAGGACCAGGAGCTGGGATATGAGGACCAGGAGCTGGGATATGAGGACAAGGAGCTGGATATGAGGACAGGAGCTGGGATATGAGGACCAGGAGCTGGGATATGAGGACCAGGAGCTGGGATATGAGGACCAGGAGCTGGGATATGAGGACCAGGAGCTGGGATATGAGGACCAGGAGCTGGGATATGAGGACCAGGAGCTGGGATATGAGGACCAGGAGCTGAGGTATGAGGACCAGGAGCTGGGATATGAAGACCAGGAGCTGAGATATGAGGAACAGGAGCTGGGATATAAGGACCAGGAGCTGGGATTTAGGACAAGGAGCTGAGATATGAGGACAAGGAGCTGAGATATGAGGACCAGGAGCTGGGATATGAGGACCAGTAGCTGGGATATGAGGACCAGGAGCTGGGATATGAGGACCAGGAGCTGGGATATGAGGACCAGGAGCTGGGATATGAGGACCAGGAGCTGGGATATGAGGACCAGGAGCTGAGATATGAGGACAAGGAGCTGGGATATGGGACTGAACACGTGAAGTGTTGACTGAACACGTGAAGTGTTGACTGAACAAGTGAAGTGTTGACTGAACACGTGTAGTATTGACTGAACTCGTGAAGTGTTGACTGAACTCGTGAAGTGTTGACTGAACACGTGAAGTGTTGACTGAACACGTGAAGTGTTGACTGAACACGTGAAGTGTTGACTGAACACGTGAAGTGTTGACTGAACACGTGAAGTGTTGACTGAACACGTGAAGTGTTCAAGCCACTCTGGGGGTTGACGTTGCACCTAACATGACTTGTAAACAAATATCATTACTGGTCAAACAAGTCCCATTAAGGTGTTGTATCAGTGAACTGAACCATTGACAAAATCAGTTGCAGCCATAGATGTGATGGGGTCTGACGGCTGAGTGGACAGTGCTAGGGTTCTAAGGTTGTGTTCTAAGGTTCTGAGTGGTTCAGTGCTAGGGTAGTCCTAAAGTTCCGGGTTCGATCCCGGCGGAGGGGGGGAAACAAATGGGCAGAGTTTTTCCCCATGATGCACCTGTTCACCTATCACTAAATAGCTAGGAAGATGATAGCTAAATAGCTTTCTAACTAAGGGCAACCTGTCGTCTTACAAATTACGTCTGAATTTGGCCGTTTGCCCGTATGGCCGAAAATGGGCGTAATTTGAAAATGAAAAATAATAGAAAATAAATTTTGGATTTTTGTTTTAAAACAGCAAGGGGCCTCTGGTAAGTTAGGAGGGCAGGAAGTTTTCCTAAGATTTCAAAACGTCATGAAAATCATAACTTGAAAGTCTCCTCTCCTAACCTAACCGAGTAAGCCGGAGAACTCAAAACAGATAACGGGACAGTTCGCTGCTTTCGTGACCCGATTTCGTTTCAAATACGTCCTTTATCAGCCATAGAGCGCATACGAGCGAAAAGCGACGTTATTTTAAGAGGACGGGTTGCGCCAGCACCGGAAACAACACATTGAAGGGGTAACTACATCAGTTTGTCTTTCCCAATTTCATCATACTTTTGTCCAGCTGATACTGCGGGCCGTCCACTGTGCCCTCAATCACACTGGGACGCCTCCTTCTAGTACGGGGAGCAATTACTGTTTTGGCCTCCATGTACCGACTCCAGTACCGGACGACCTTGTACGGACTCCAGTACCGGACGACCTTGTACCGACGCCAGTACCGGACGACCTTGTATCAACTCCAGTACCGGACGACCTTGTATCGACGCCAGTACCGGACGACCTTGTATCAACTCCAGTACCGGACGACCTTGTATCGACGCCAGTACCGGACGACCTTGTACCGACGCCAGTACCAGACGACCTTGTATCGACTCCAGTACCAGACGACCTTGTATCGACTCCAGTACCAGACGACCTTGTACGGACTCCAGTACCAGACGACCTTGTACGGACTCCAGTACCAGACGACCTTGTACGGACTCCAGTACCGGACGACCTTGTACGGACTCCAGTACCAGACGACCTTGTACGGACTCCAGTACCGGACGACCTTGTACGGACTCCAGTACCGGACGACCTTGTACGGACTCCAGTACCAGACGACCTTGTACGGACTCCAGTACCGGACGACCTTGTACGGACTCCAGTACCGGACGACCTTGTATCGACTCCAGTACCAGACGACCTTGTACGGACTCCAGTACCGGACGACCTTGTACGGACTCCAGTACCAGACGACCTTATACGGACTCCAGTACCGGACGACCTTGTATCGACTCCAGTACCGGACGACCTTGTATCGACTCCAGTACCGGACGACCTTGTATCGACTCCAGTACCAGACGACCTTGTATCGACTCCAGTACCGGACGACCTTGTATCGACTCCAGTACCGGACGACCTTGTATCGACTCCAGTACCGGACGACCTTGTACGGACTCCAGTACCGGACGACCTTGTACGGACTCCAGTACCGGACGACCTTGTACGGACTCCAGTACCGGACGACCTTGTACGGACTCCAGTACCGGACGACCTTGTATCGACTCCAGTGCCGGACGACCTTGTACGGACTCCAGTACCGGACGACCTTGTATCGACTCCAGTACCGGACGACCTTGTACGGACTCCAGTACCGGACGACCTTGTATCGACTCCAGTACCGGACGACCTTGTACGAACTCCAGTACCGGACGACCTTGTATCGACTCCAGTACCGGACGACCTTGTACGGACTCCAGTACCGGACGACCTTGTACGGACTCCAGTACCGGACGACCTTGTATCGACTCCAGTACCGGACGACCTTGTACGGACTCCAGTACCGGACGACCTTGTACGGACTCCAGTACCGGACGACCTTATACGGACTCCAGTACCGGACGACCTTATACGGACTCCAGTACCGGACGACCTTGTACGGACTCCAGTACCGGACGACCTTGTACGGACTCCAGTACCGGACGACCTTGTACGGACTCCAGTACCGGACGACCTTGTACGGACTCCAGTACCGGACGACCTTATACGGACTCCAGTACCGGACGACCTATACGGACTCCAGTACCGGACGACCTTGTACGGACTCCAGTACCGGACGACCTTGTACGGACTCCAGTACCGGACGACCTTGTACGGACTCCAGTACCGGACGACCTTGTACGGACTCCAGTACCGGACGACCTTGTACGGACTCCAGTACCGGACGACCTTGCACGGGTGAGGGAGGACTAAGGGTCAGGGTGAGGGAGCACTAAGGGGTCAGGGTCGGGGAGCACTAAGGGTCAGGGTCGGGGAGCACTAAGGGGTCAGGGTCGGGGAGCACTAAGGGTCAGGGTCGGGGAGCACTAAGGGGTCAGGGTCGGGGAGCACTAAGGGGTCAGGGTCGGG
>WNGS01000248.1:61214-71819 GCA_020271785.1 Procambarus virginalis | reverse complement strand
TGATGTGAGAGTGATGGTGATGGTGATGTGAAACTGATGGTGATGGTGATGTTAGTGATGGTGATGGTGATGTTAGAGTGATGATGATGGTGATGTGAGAGTGAGGATGATGGTGATGTGAGAGTGGTGGTGATGTTAGTGATAGTGATAGTGATGTGAAAGTGATGATGATGGTGATGTTAGAGTGATGGTGATAGTGATGTGATAGTGATGGTGATGTTAGAGTGATGGTGATGTTAGAGTGATGGTGATGTGAGAGTGATGGTGATGGTGATGTGAGAGTGAGGGTGATGTTAGAGTGAGGTGATGTTAGAGTGATGGTGATAGTGATGTGAAAGTGATGATGATGGTGATGTTAGAGTGATGGTGATAGTGATGTGATAGCGATGATGATGTTAGAGTGATGGTGATAGTGATGTGAGAGTGTTGGTGATGGTGATGTTCGAGTGATGGTGATGATGTGAGAGTGTTGGTGATGGTGATGTTAGAGTGATGGTGATGGTGATGTGAGAGTGTTGGTGATGGTGATGTGAGAGTGATGGAGATGGTGATGTGAGAGTGATGGTGATGGTGATGGTGTTGTGAGAGTGATGGTGATGTGATGTGAGAGTGATGGTGATGGTGTTGTGAGAGTGATGGTGATGGTGATGTGAGAGTGATGGTGATTGTGATGTTAGAGTAATGGTGATGGTGATGTTAGAGTGATGGTGATGGTGTGAGAGTGATGGTGATGGTGATGTGAGAGTGTTGGTGATGGTAATGTTAGAGTGATGGTGATAGTGATGTTTGAGTGATGGTGATAGTGATGTTGAGTGATGGTGATAGTGATGTGAGAGTGTTGGTGATGGTGATGTTTGAGTGATGGTGATGGTGATGTTAGAGTGATGGTGATAGTGATGTTTGAGTGATGGTGATAGTAATGTTAGAGTAATGGTGATGGTGATGTTAGAGTAATGGTGATGGTGATGTTAGAGTGATGGTGATGGTGATGTTAGAGTGATGGTGATGGTGATGTTAGAGTAATGGTGATGGTGATGTTAGAGTGATG
The DNA here is from genome assembly GCA_020271785.1 of Procambarus virginalis. Classification (NCBI taxonomy): domain Eukaryota; kingdom Metazoa; phylum Arthropoda; class Malacostraca; order Decapoda; family Cambaridae; genus Procambarus; species Procambarus virginalis. Next base: position 70,771 of record WNGS01000248.1, on the reverse strand, counting down.
GTGATAGTGATGTTTGAGTGATGGTGATAGTAATGTTAGAGTGATGGTGATAGTGATGTGAGAGTGTTGGTGATGGTGATGTTTGAGTGATGGTGATGGTGATGTTAGAGTGTTGGTGATGGTGATAGTGATGTTTGAGTGATGGTGATAGTAATGTTAGAGTGATGGTGATAGTGATGTGAGAGTGTTGGTGATGGTGATGTTTGAGTGATGGTGATGGTGATGTTAGAGTGTTGGTGATGGTGATGTTAGAGTGATGGTGATGTGAGAGTGATGGTGATGGTGATGTTAGAGTGATGGTGATGATGTTACAGTGATAGTGATTATGTGAGAGTGATGGTGATGATGTGAGAGTGATGGTGATGGTGATGTTAGAGTGATGGTGATGTTAGAGTGATGGTGATGTTAGAGTGATGGTGATGTAAGAGTGATGGTGATGTGAGAGTGTTGGTGATGGTGATGTTAGAGTGATGGTGATGGTGATGTGAGAGTGATGGTGATGTGAGAGTGTTGGTGATGATGTGAGAGTGATGGTGATGGTGATGTTAGAGTGATGGTGATGTGAGAGTGATGGTGATGATGTGAGTGATGGTGATGGTGATGTTAGAGTGATGGTGATGTGAGCGTGATGGTGATGATGTGAGAGTGATGGTGATGGTGATGTTAGAGTGATGGTGATGTGAGAGTGATGGTGATGGTGATGTGAGAGTGTTGGTGATAGTGATGTTAAAGTGATGGTGATGGTGATGTGAGGGTGATGGTGATGTAAGAGTGATGGTGATGATGTGAGAGTGATGGTGATGGTGATGTGAAACTGATGGTGATGGTGATGTTAGTGATGGTGATGGTGATGTTAGAGTGATGATGATGGTGATGTGAGAGTGAGGATGATGGTGATGTGAGAGTGGTGGTGATGTTAGTGATAGTGATAGTGATGTGAAAGTGATGATGATGGTGATGTTAGAGTGATGGTGATAGTGATGTGATAGTGATGGTGATGTTAGAGTGATGGTGATGTTAGAGTGATGGTGATGTGAGAGTGATGGTGATGGTGATGTGAGAGTGAGGGTGATGTTAGAGTGAGGGTGATGTTAGAGTGATGGTGATAGTGATGTGAAAGTGATGATGATGGTGATGTTAGAGTGATGGTGATAGTGATGTGATAGCGATGATGATGTTAGAGTGATGGTGATAGTGATGTGAGAGTGTTGGTGATGGTGATGTTCGAGTGATGGTGATGATGTGAGAGTGTTGGTGATGGTGATGTTAGAGTGATGGTGATGGTGATGTGAGAGTGTTGGTGATGGTGATGTGAGAGTGATGGAGATGGTGATGTGAGAGTGATGGTGATGGTGATGGTGTTGTGAGAGTGATGGTGATGTGATGTGAGAGTGATGGTGATGGTGTTGTGAGAGTGATGGTGATGGTGATGTGAGAGTGATGGTGATTGTGATGTTAGAGTAATGGTGATGGTGATGTTAGAGTGATGGTGATGGTGTGAGAGTGATGGTGATGGTGATGTGAGAGTGTTGGTGATGGTAATGTTAGAGTGATGGTGATAGTGATGTTTGAGTGATGGTGATAGTGATGTTTGAGTGATGGTGATAGTGATGTGAGAGTGTTGGTGATGGTGATGTTTGAGTGATGGTGATGGTGATGTTAGAGTGATGGTGATGATGTGAGAGTGATGGTGATGATGTGAGTGATAATGATGGTGATGTTAGAGTGATGGTGATGATGTTACAGTGATGGTGATTATGTGAGAGTGATGGTGATGATGTGAGAGTGATGGTGATGGTGATGTTAGAGTGATGGTGATGTGAGAGTGATGGTGAGGATGTGGGTGTGATGGTGATGGTGATGTTAGAGTGATGGTGATGGTGATGTGAGAGTGTTGGTGATGGTGATGTTAGAATGATGGTGATGTTAGAGTGATAGTGATGTTAGAGTGATGGTGATGGTGATGATGTGAGAGCGATGGTGATGATGTAATGGTGATGGTGATAGTGATGTGAGAGTGATGGTGATAGTGATGTGAGAGTGATGGTGATAGTGATGTGAGAGTGATGGTGATAGTGATGTAAGAGTTATGGTGATAGTGATGTGATAGTGATTGTGAGAGTGATGGTGATGTGAGAGTGCTGGTGATGTGAGATTGATGGTGATAGTGATGTAGGAGTGATGGTGATGATGATGATGTGAGAGCGATGGTGATAGTGATATGATAGTGATGGTGATAGTGATGTGAGAGTGATGGTGATAGTTATGTGATAGTGATGTGAGAGTGTTGGTGATAGTGGTGTGAGAGTGTTGGTGATAGTGATGTGATAGTGATGTGAGAGTGTTGTGATAGTGATGTGATAGTGATGTGAGTGTGTTGGTGATAGTGATGTGATAGTGATGTGAGAGTGTTGGTGATAGTGATGTGATAGTGATGGGGATAGTGATGTGAGTGTTGGTGATAGTGATGGTGATAGCGATGTGAGAGTGTTGTGATAGTGATGTGAGAGTGATGGTGATAGTGATGTGAGAGTGATGGTGATAGTGATGTGAGAGTGATGGTGATAGTGATGTGAGAGTGATGGTGATAGTGATGGTGATAGTGATGGTGATGGTTAACGATCGCTGAAGATATAATGCATTTGTTGGCGTAACTACGAGTTACCGTCATTTAAACACACACATATATGTGTAACATTTGGGATGGGTTAAAAAATTACGGTTCGATTCCTCAAAAAGGTAAGTCAAACCGGAGGGGACAAGGCTCTGCAGCCTGACAGGACTGCAGAGTCCATCCGCAAATGTTGAAACGCTTTTATTCTTTTCCTATAATGGCCACCTAAGATGTCGCCAGAGACACACACCCACACCACCACATACCCACACCACCACACCACCACACCACCACACACCACCACACACCCACACCACCACACCACCACACCACCACACCCACACCACACCACACCATCACACACCACCACACACCCACACCACCACACCACCACACACCCACACCACACCACCACACCACACACCACCACACACCCACACCACCACACCATCACACACCACCACACACCCACACCACCACTCCACCACACACCACCACACACCCACACCACCACACCACCACACACCACACACCCACACCACCACACACCACACACCCACACCACCACACACCCGCACCACCACACACCCACACCATCACACACCCGCACCAGCACACTCACACCGAATAACAGAAGACCCAGACAGGAATATGATAGAAACAACTTGGCCACCATCAATATAATAGAGAGAGCAGCTTCTGTGGCTAGCAAGAACGGATCCAGACTACTAATCATGGGAGACTTCAACCATGGGAAGATAGATTGGGGGAACAGAGACCCACATGGAGGCCCAGACACATGGAGAGCTAAGCTGCTGGATGTGGCAACAAGAAACTTTCTAAGTCAACACGTCAAGGGACCGACAAGAATGAGAGGAGGGGATGAACCAGCCTTGCTTGATCTGATATTTACCCTAAATGAGTCGGATATAAGGGAAGTTAAGCTGGAAACCCCATTGGGAATGAGTGATCATACTGTATTGAGCTTTGAGTACCTGGTTGAGCTAGGAATCGTCACCCCCATAAAAGAACTGGGAACCAAAGGGCTGGCGTACCGAAAGGGATACTATGAGGAGATGAATAAATTCCTATGGGATATACATTGGGACACAGAACTCGGAACCAAGTCCGTACAAGACATGATGGACTATATCACCCAAAAATGTCAGGAGGCTGTAAGCAGGTTTGTCCCAGCCCGACAGGAAAAAACAGAGAAGCAAAGGAAGAATCCATGGTTTAATAGAGAATGTATGAAAGCAAAGGAGCTGAACAAAAGAGCATGGAGGAACTTCCGTACTAACAGAACACCAGAAAGTAGAGAGAGATACCAGAGAACCAAGAACGAGTATGTTAGTGTGAGAAGAGCAGCTGAGAAAAGATATGAAAATGATATAGCTAATAAAGCCAAGACCGAACCAAAGCTACTACACAGTCACATCAGGAGGAAGACGCCAGTGAAGGAACAGGTGATGAAACTTAGGGTGGGCGAGGACAGGTACACAGAGAATGACAAAGAGGTGTGTGAAGAACTCAACAAAAGGTTCCAGGAGGTCTTTACAATAGAACAGGGAGATATCACGGCGCTGGGAGAGGTGGCAGCAAACCAGGTGACCTTGGATAAGTTCGAAATTACAAGAGATGAGGTCAAGAAGCACCTATTGGAGCTGGATGTGAGAAAGGCTGTTGGGCCGGACGGAATCTCGCCATGGGTATTGAAAGAGTGTGCAGGAGCACTTTGCTTGCCATTCTCCATAGTGTATAGTAGGTCACTGGAAACGGGAGACCATTAGACTGCTAATGTAGTACCAATATACAAAAAGGGTAACAGACAAGAGGCACTGAACTACAGGCCAGTGTCCTTAACTTGTATACCATGCAAGGTGATGGAGAAGATTGTGAGAAAAAACCTAGTAACACATCTGGAGAGAAGAGACTTCGTGACAACCCATCAACATGGGTTCAGGGAGGGTAAATCTTGCCTTACAGGCTTCATAGAATTCTACGATCAGGTGACAAAGATTAAGCAAGAAAGAGAAGGGTGGGCGGACTGCATTTTTTTGGACTGTCGGAAAGCCTTTGACATAGTACCGCATAAAAGGTTGATGCATAAGCTGGAGAAACAGACAGGAGTAACTGGTAGGGCGCTCCAGTGGATAAGGGAGTACCTAAGCAATAGGAAGCAGAGAGTTACAGTGAGGGGTGAGACCTCAGAATGGCGTGAAGTCACCAGTGGAGTCCCACAGGGTTCTGTACTTGGACCTATCCTGTTTCTGATATAAGTAAATGATCTCCCAGAGGGTGTAGACTCTTTCCTCTCAATGTTTGCTGACGACGCCAAAATTATGAGAAGGATTAAGACACAGGAGGACAGCTTGAGGCTTCAAGAAGACCTGGACAAGCTGAAGGAATGGTCGAACAAATGGCTGTTAGAGTTTAACCCAAGCAAATGTAATGTAATGAAGATAGGGGTAGGAAGCAGGAGACCAGATACAAGGTATCATTTGGGAGATGAAATACTTCAAGAGTCAGAGAGAGAGAGAAAGACCTGGTGGTTGATATCACGCCAGACCTGTCCCCTGAAGCTCATATCAAGAGGATAACATCAGCAGCATGTGCCAGGTTGGCTAACATAAGAACGGCCTTTAGAAACTTGTGTAAGGAATCTTTCAGAACATTATATACCACATATGTCAGACCAATCCTGGAGTATGCGGCTCCAGCATGGAGTTCATATCTAGTCAAGGATAAGACTAAACTGGAAAAGGTTCAAAGGTTTGCCACCAGACTAGTACCCGAGCTGAGTGGTATGAGCTACGAGGAGAGACTACGGGAATTAAACCTCACCTCGTTGGAAGACAGAAGAGTTCGGGGGGACATGAACACCACATTCAAGATTCTCAGGGGAATCGACAGGGGTGATAAAGACAGGCTGTTTAACACAAGGGGCACACGCACTAGGGGACACAGGTGGAAACTGAGTGCCCAAATGAGCCACAGAGATATTAGAAAGAACTTTTTTAGTGTCAGAGTGGTTGACAAATGGAATGCATTAGGAAGCGATGTGGTGGAGGCTGACTCCATGCACAGTTTCAAGTGTAGATATGATAGAGCCCAATAGGCTCATGAAACTGTACACCTGTTAATTGACAGTTGAGAGGCGAGACCAAAGAGCCAGAGCTCAACCCCCGCAAGCACAACTAGGTGAGTACAACCAGGTGAGTACACCATCACACACCACCACACCACCACACACCACCACACACACCACCACACACTACCACACACCACCACACACCACCACACACCCACACACCACCACACACCCACACACCACCACACACCACCACACCACCACACACCACCACACACCACCACACACACACCCACACACACCACCACACACCACCACACACCCACCACACACACCACCACACACACTACCACACACCCACACCAACAACACTCCCCCACCCACCCTCACTCTTCACTGTCCCTCTTACGGACACTAATACAGTTAACATCACCTTCAATTCCATGTAATTGATGAGAAGAGACGTGTGCCGTTGTGTGCGAGGAGCGGAGAACGGCGGCACCCCGGGCCAGCACCTGCCCCCACACCTCCCGCCACACAGCTACACCAACACCCCGGGCCAGCACCTGCCCCCACACCTCCCGCCACACAGCTACACCAACACCCCGGGCCAGCACCTGCCCCCACACCTCCCGCCACACAGCTACACCAACACCCCGGGCCAGCACCTGCCCCCACACCTCCCGCCACACACCTACACCAACACTATCACAAACACCCATCACGGGCGATGCTCTGGTCGTTACTTGGCCTTCAGGAGAAAATATGATCAACAGCTTAGTGTTAAGACTTCAGAGGATTCGGTGTGAACTCCTGAAATGAACTCTGAATTGTGCTGCGTCTTGGAAAGCTGAGCTGATGGTGGTGAGTGCCAGAAGCTAGGCTGAGGGCGGGGAGTGCCAGAAGCTAGGCTGAGGGCGGGGAGTGCCAGAAGCTGGGCTGAGGACGGGGAGTGCCAGAAGCTAGGCTGAGGGCGGGTAGTGCCAGAAGCTAGGCTGAGGGCGGGTAGTGCCAGAAGCTAGGCTGAGGGCGGGTAGTGCCAGAAGCTAGGCTGAGGGCGGGTAGTGCCAGAAGCTAGGCTGAGGGCGGGTAGTGCCAGAAGCTAGGCTGAGGGCGGGGAGTGCCAGAAGCTAGACTGAGGGCGGGGAGTGCCAGAAGCTAGGCTGAGGACGGGGAGTGCCAGAAGCTAGGCTGAGGGCGGGTAGTGCCTGAAGCTGGGCTGAGGGCGGGGAGTGCCAGAAGCTGGGCTGAGGGCGGGGAGTGCCAGAAGCTAGGCTGAGGGCGGGGAGTGCCAGAAGCTGGGCTGAGGGCGGGGAGTGCCAGAAGCTGGGCTGAGGGCGGGGAGTGCCAGAAGCTAGGCTGAGGGCGGGGAGTGCCAGAAGCTGGGCTGAGGGCGGGGAGTGCCAGAAGCTAGGCTGAGGGCGGGGAGTGCCAGAAGCTAGGCTGAGGGCGGGGAGTGCCAGAAGCTAGACTGAGGGCGGGGAGTGCCAGAAGCTAGGCTGAGGGCGGGGAGTGCCAGAAGCTAGACTGAGGGCGGGGAGTGCCAGAAGCTAGGCTGAGGGCGGGGAGTGCCAGAAGCTGGGCTGAGGGCGGGGAGTGCCAGAAGCTAGGCTGAGGGCGGGGAGTGCCAGAAGCTGGGCTGAGGGCGGGGAGTGCCAGAAGCTAGGCTGAGGGCGGGGAGTGCCAGAAGCTAGACTGAGGGCGGGGAGTGCCAGAAGCTAGGCTGAGGGCGGGGAGTGCCAGAAGCTAGACTGAGGGCGGGGAGTGCCAGAAGCTAGGCTGAGGGCGGGGAGTGCCAGAAGCTAGACTGAGGGCGGGGAGTGCCAGAAGCTAGGCTGAGGGCGGGGAGTGCCAGAAGCTAGACTGAGGGCGGGGAGTGCCAGAAGCTAGGCTGAGGGCGGGGAGTGCCAGAAGCTAGACTGAGGGCGGGGAGTGCCAGAAGCTGGGCTGAGGGCGGGTAGTGCCAGAAGCTAGGCTGAGGGCGGGGAGTGCCAGAAGCTGGGCTGAGGGCGGGGAGTGCCAGAAGCTGGGCTGAGGGCGGGTAGTGCCAGAAGCTAGGCTGAGGGCGGGTAGTGCCAGAAGCTAGGCTGAGGACGGGGAGTGCCAGAAGCTGGGCTGCAGAGGGCCAACAACAGACTCTCCACTATACTCTCCCACGGACTTAAAAATCCCGTCACATAAAAGTGTGTCAGAGTACTGACGCTGAGTCCAGCAAAGTCCAACCTGATGGTGTAAGTCCGTCGTGAGTGTCTCGGCGACCTGATTGTTGGTGGTGTTGTTGGTGCTGCTCTGATTGTTGTTGGTGTTGTTAATGTTGTTTTGATTGTTGGTGTTTTGATTGTTGTTGTTAGTATTGTTTTGATTGTTGTTGTTAGTATTGTTTTGATTGTTGTTGTTGTTAATGCTGCTGCTTTAATTCTTCTTGTCGGAGCTGTTCTGATTGTCGACGTTATTGCTTCTGTTGTTGTTTTAATTGCCATTGTTTGCTTCCACTGTTATTGTTGGTGCTACTGCGTCTGGGAGATGGTGACCACAGTCAAGGTCTTTGGAGAGTATCTTTGTTTGTCTCTGACTATATAAATATAACTGTTTACTCACCTAGTTGTGTCTGCAGGATCGAGCATTGACTCTTGGATCCCGCCTTTCGAGCATCAGTTGTTTACAGCAATGACTATGGTCCTATTTCCATATCATATCTAGTTTTAAAATTATGTATAGTATTTGCTTCCACAACCTGTTCCTTAAGTGCATTCCATTTTCCCACTACTCTCACGCTAAAAGAAAACTTCCTAACATCTCTGTGACTCATCTGAGTTTCCAGTTTCCACCATGTCCCCTCGTTCTGTTACTATTACGTGTGAACATTTCATCTATTTCCACTCTGTCAATCCCCCAGAATATTCTAAATGTTCCTATCATTTTCCCTCCTCTCCCTTCTTTTTTCAAGTGTCGTAAGGTTCAGTTCCTTCATTCGCTCTTCATACCCCATCCGTCGTAACTCTGGGACGAGCCTCGTCGCAAACTTCTGAACCTTTTCAAGTTTCCTTATATATGCTTCTTCAGATGGGGACTCCATGATGAGGCGGCATACTCTAAGACTGGCCTCACGTAGGCGGTGTAAAGCGCCCTAAATGCCTCCTTACTTAGGTTTGTGAATGATGTTCTAACTTTTGCCAGTGTAGAGTACGCTGCTGTCGTTATCCTATTTATATGTGCCTCAGGAGATAGATTAGGTGTTACGTCCACTCCCAGATCTCTTTCTCGAATTATTACAGGTACGTAGTTTCCTTTCATTGTGTACTGTCCCTTTGGTCTCCTATCACCTAATCCCATTTCCATAACATTTCATTTGCTCGTGTTGAACTCCAGTAACCATTTCTCTGACCATCTCTACAACCTGTTCAAGTCCTCTTGGAGGATCCTACAATCCTCATCCGTCACAACTCTTCTCGTCAACTTTGCGTCATCCGCGAACATCGACATGTGGGACTCTACTGCTGTAAACATGTTGTTAACATATATTAGAAATAGAATTTTTCCCAGCACCGATCCTTGAGGTACTCCACTCGTTACTGTTCTCCAATCCGAATTCTCGCTCCTTACCGTAACTCCTTGGCTCCTTCCTGTTAGGTAGTTCCTTACCCATGCTAGGACCTTTCCGCTTACTCCTGCCAGCATTCTCAAATTTGAATAGCAGTCTCCTGTGCTGTACTATATCAAAGACTTTTTGGCAGTCCAGAAATATACAGTCTGCCCAACCATCCCTGTCCTGCCTTATTTGTAACTATATCATAAAATCCAGAGGTTTCTTAGGATGATTTCCATCCCTAAACCCAATTGTTGATGTGCTTT
>WNGS01000247.1:50851-64895 GCA_020271785.1 Procambarus virginalis | reverse complement strand
CTCTTTGTGGGTACATATCTTAGTTTATACCCTGCTGACAACTCTCGTATTTCCTTAACGCGGTTACTCACGTAAGGATTCTTACTGTTATTGTTCTTAACCCACTGTAGTACTGCCTCATTATCTGACCAAACTACTGTTTCTTTAAAGTGGATGTGGCGTAAGGCCTTGATCAAATAATGAGCCAATCTTACTCCTAACAGTAAGGCTGTTAATTCCAGTTGTGGCAGTGATCTTTTCTTTAAAGGTGCCACTCTGGCCTTTGATGTGAGCAAATTGGCTTGCCCATTTGTGACCAGGTAAGCTACTGTTCCATAAGCCTTTCCTGAGGCATCACAGAATACATGTAGCTTAATTGGTTCTTTTTCATTTACTACTGTGTTCCTGGGGAACTTGACAGACTCTAGGGTACTTAAATCTTTTACTAAACCTTGCCATTTTTCTTGTAGAGCAGGTGTTAGAAGATCATCCCAGCCTATCTTTTGTTGCCAACATTCCTGTATTATCAACTTCCCATTAATCAGTACTGGGCTTAATAGTCCTAATGGGTCGAAGGGTTTGCTGACTTGTGATAGTAATTTTCTCATTGTTAAGTTAGTGGTATCAGGCTCCACTGACTTGATTGTCAACTGATCTGTTGTCGTGTTCCATTCGACACCTAGTACCTTTGTCATCTCGGGTACCTGGTAATCGGGAAATTCAGTTGAGATCAGTTGATTTAATTTTTCATTGTTAGAGACCCAAGATTGGAGAGGCATATTGGCTCCCATTAATTCTCGATTGGCCTCATGGTATATGTCCAACAGTTTACTTTCACTGTTGGTTGTACCTTGAAAATTATCCACATACAGGTTTTGCTAATTTCCGTCTTGTTTGGGCTATTGGACTTCTTCAAGTGCGTATCCAAGGTAGCTTGGAGCAGAAAGGAGATGACGTGGCGCCAAAAAGGACAGAGGCAAACCGGTAAGTGATTAATTCACTGTTCGGATCGTTAGGATCCTTAATCCATAGGAACTTTGTGTAGTTCCGGTCTTCTTCTTGAAGACCTACCCTAAGGAATGCCTTGCTGATGTCGGCCGTATATGCATAAGTCCCAATACGGAACTTTAACAGCACGTCGTAAAGCCTTTGTGTTAGGCTAGGGCCAGTTTGAAGACAGTCGTTTAACGAAACACTACTCGGCCTCATTTTAGCACTGCAATTAAATACTATCCGTAATGGGGTAGTTGCAGAATTCTTCTGTACACAATGATGTGGTAAGTAGTGACCTTCCTTTGGGTTATCATTTGTAACAACTTCGATAAATTTGTCATCGAGTTGCTTCTGTATTATTTCATGGTACAACTTCAAGTTCTCAGGTTGTCTTTGTAAGCGCAACACCTGTGATCTCAATTGGTTTTGTGCCATAAAATGGTTGACGGGTAGCTGAGGGTGATTCAGCTTCCATGGTAGCCTGACCCAGTATTGATTATCTCTGTATATAACTGAGTCCAGGTATTGTTTGTAAGTCCAGTCATCATCTGGGCTAGGTTGTTCAGGGACAATGCCGAGAGTTGCCAGGTCCCATAACTTGTGTACAGGGGGATCAAGCTCTTCCTCGGACATGTCTCTGAGTTGCAGTGGAGACTGGTCTCCTAGTCATGCAACCATTACTGGGTTGGCATGTTGGTGTTCTACAGGTGCGGGTTGGTTTAGCCGTAATACAGGGCCTGTTAGCAAATAGCCACCTGCAGATGGTAACACGTTCATACCGTGTTTGTATTCCTTTCCTTTGATAAACTTATGGTAGACATCTGATCCCATAAGGATTCCAATATTGGAAAGGTTATCTGTTGTGATTTTATCAGCCAAATGAATTCCCTTTTTTCTAGGAATTTGGCTGTTGTCCCCAGACCATATACATACAGATCTGTTGGGAATCTATCTACTACTAGAGCTTGTACATTTTGTTCGTAACCTCCTAATCGTACTTTGGGTTGTACTACCTTGAAAACTCGGGCTCCTGAGTCAGTCAGGAATCCTGCTATGTTTATTCGTGTCTCCTCTACAGGTGTAAGTTTCAGGGTATCTACCAACTCTTTGGATATAAAGGTCAATTGGGACCCTTGATCAAATAATCCACGTACGGTGGCTTTGTTCTCTCCATTTCTAATGATCAATCGTGCAGTAGGTAGAGCTGATTTATGTTTAGACCTTGTTGAGAAAACACTTATGTCAGGTAGCACAGTACAAAGCTGTACTGAGGTGTTAGTTCCTTCCTCCTCCTGTGGTTTGGCAGACTTTGTACTTGAATCCCCACAAAGTGCTGTATGGTGTTGACCCTTATGGCACCTATAACAGGTGCGTAGTGTTGATGTGCAGCTGTCGGGATGATGTTCCCTTATACACTTGGTACATCTATGTATCTCCTTGAGTCGTTTTATGCGTGTTGCACGATCGGGGTATCGTCTGCAATTGTACATGGAATGTGATTGTTCACAGAACAGACATGGTCTCCAGACGTTAACAGTATCTTGAGGAGTCACCGATTTGGGTGACGCGTTACCTGTAGGTTTGGAGGTACCAACTGCGTATGTGCCCACACTGCCTTGTCTCCACTTTGGAGAGGGAGAAGTTGTTTTAGATTTGTTTGGAGTACTGTTTGTACTCTGTTGTTTACTATTAGTAGTAGACGAAGGTTTAGATGTCGCTTTTCATCTGGGATAACTCTTTCTCGTTCTATGATGGTTTGTAACCCCTTTGTAATCTCTGTTACTGTCAGATATGACTTTCCATACAACACAAACAACTTATCCAGGATGTCCCTGGGTAATTTGCGAGTCATATGGACTTGGATTATCCAGTCTGATTCATCCAAGTTTACTTTATTTTTAAGTGCCTTAAGCAAAGACTCAAGCTCCAATCTAAAGGCTTGGAGTGAGACTGCTGTATTATTTGGATGTTTAATATCTAACAGCTTCTGGGTTAAAATTCTGATAGTCCTTTCAGGCTTCGCATAGTTGTCCTTCAATAGTTGTACAGCATTGTCATAATCGTCATCTGTGTGATTCAGATTACAGACTACCTGAAAGGCTTCATCCTTCAAGACACTCTGTAAATACGTAAACTTTGTCGTCTTTGGTACATTGACATTAGAATCCACAGAATCGACAAATTTGCTCAATTCTCGTCCTCTGTTCCAGAAAAAGTTGGGAGACTGAGTGATGGTAATTTGACTTCTGGTGCTGTCTGATTCTGGGTAGTTGTAGCTGCAACATTTATATTGGCCTTATGGGCGTTTATCAAATCTTCATAGATTTGTAATTGTACAAACATTGCATCTTCATAATCAGAGTGTTCTTGGAGAATGTTGTTCATCGTATCTTCATCAATACTAGAAACGTTCAGTAAATCTTGATACTGTTTCATTTGTTGCAACACACGGTCATATTTGTTCCGTGTAAGCTTAAGATAGTTTTCCAGTGCTGCATAATTAACTGGAGTTTGATTACTCATGTCTTCGCATTTGTTAATCTGCCTTGTGAGATGCCCCTTTAAGGCCCTAAGGGTTAATTTTACATTTTGGAGTGTAGACATCTTGGAAGTACTTGCTAGTCGTATGGACTTTTAACTATTTGGCACTTGAATTAGTAAAGCAACTAGTTTCCGAACTAGAGCTGTTTATCATTTAAAATATACACTACTGTATAATCATACACGCTATAATTTGAGTGGTAAGCCTGTATCAATGCTGGTATTCCGCAAGCTAGCCCTTCATTATCACTCTTGGTTGGTACAGAGACACAGGTTAACACTCAAAGGTGAAATGATTATAGTTAAATTATACCTATAATTATATGTATGAATATCAGGTTGACAACACAACTCGGGTTGTCATGAATACTGCATAAAAATATGTACTTGCTAGGTTGTAATATATGTTCAACTCTAGACAAGTGTAAAAAATTCTTACCCTTACACCAGGTTAGCACAATAAATTAAACTAGGTTGCTGTACAACACCAGCCTAAAATGTCCTACCCTTGTGCAAGAATTTGCTGTAAACAATGTGGTATGCAGTATGTAATGGTGCAATATTAAAGTAATGTTTCTACTTAAATTACAAAAACATTTATAAGTAACTTATAAGTAAATTAGCCTCTTATCAACCTCTTGTACTGAAAAGGGCACAATAGTTCTTTGGCACAGGCCTCAGAACAATAATTGTGCTTTGTTGTAGCTTTGTTTGCTATGAGATTGAAAAGTTAGGCTAGAAAATGTAAATATAGCAATGTCTTTCTGCTATAATATTGCACTACTAATGTATATCAGGATCTTATATCTAGATGCAATGTACCTACTGGTTAACTGTAATAATCATCCGGTTCGAAGGACCATAATTTATGTGGTAAAAACTCCAGGCAGTATATCTTCTTTTAATTGACTTCAGTAAATTAAAGTTTATCTTATTTTTTTCTTAGTAGGTAAGAAATTGAGTGGACTGTATGTACTTGTTAAAACTGCCTGAAATTAATCTCACACAAATTGGGGGGGACAATTTGTAGCTTAAACCACTTTGTAATGGCTCCTTCTTAAACTACAAATTGTTTACCTAAGTTTAATTATATTATTTTATCATACCACATATGGTGGTCTAATCTACTATTATTTCAATAATTATTACTAGTTATGAATACTACTACTACAATAACTAGAATGGCCTTATCTGAGCCTGTAGTAAGGGCCTGCTAAAGCTGTGTCATGTTAGCATCTATGTGGGTGTGGCCCTGTGCCTCATGGTGCCAATGGCGGCTGTGGAGGCCTTCAAGGCTGGCAACAGCTAGGTACATGTACATAGTTCTACTGCTCAGCTACTTGCTGTTCCAAGTCACAATTTTACCTGTATGGGATGCAAAGAGTTAGTACATTTCCCTAAACATATCAATACAGGTATAACATGGTATGTGAGGGCTGTAAAATGGGGTACACGTACATGGTGTTGGTGTTGTTCATATATCATAACCGACTGATACCTTTGGATATTAATCAGTGCACTAGAATAATAAACAAATACTTGGTAAGCCGGATACTGGAGTGCTCTTATTTGTAGTAGTGATGTTGCTATGGCAGTTTCTTAAGGCAGAGTAGGTCTATCCTGTGTGGCCATTATCACAACACACGAGCACCCATTGTTATTGTTTTCGTGTGTGCGAGGCGTCTGTAAGAGACGCTCTGCCTCCCTAGTTGTTCCAATATTTTTTCCACTTCTAAGTTAAATGTACGTTAACAAGGGAATCAAGCTATATTTTGGTGTTAATAATTATATTCAGTCTTATTGAACACTTTTTTATTCAATTTAGACATTAAACTGTTGTATGAACAGTGGTTTAATAATGTAAATACTGCGGCGACGTCGATGACGTCACGGAGTCTCCCATTCTCTAATTTTAAGAGGATACTGTTAAGGGAAGACTATACTATTTGTGTATGAGTGTGTCGGTTTCCCGACAACTGTCCTCACCCATGGTACACTGTCCTCACCCATGGTACACAGTCCTCACTCATGGTACACTGTCCTCACCTATGGTACACTGTCCTCACCCATGGTACACTGTCCTCACCCATGGTACACTGTCCTCACACATGGTACACTGTCCTCACCCATGGTACACAGTCCTCACCCATGGTACACTGTCCTCACCCATGGTACACTGTCCTCACCCATGGTACACTGTCCTCACCCATGGTACACTGTCCTCACACATGGTACACTGTCCTCACCCATGGTACACAGTCCTCACCCATGGTACACTGTCCTCACCCATGGTACACTGTCCCCACCCATGGTACACAATCCTCGCCCATGGTACACTGTCCTCACCCATGGTACACAATCCTCACCCATGGTACACAGTCCTCACCCATGGTACACAGTCCTCACTAATGGTACACAATCCTCACCCATGGTACACTGTCCTCACCCATGGTACACAATCCTCACCCATGGTACACAATCCTCACCCATGGTACACTGTCCTCACCCATTGGTACACAATCCTCACCCATGGTACACAATCCTCACCCATGGTATACGGTCCTCACCCATGGTATACGGTCCTCACCCATGGTACACTGTACTCACCCATGGTACACTGTCCTCACCCATGGTACACTGTCCTCACCCAAGGTACACTGTCCTCACCCATGGTACACAGTCCTCACCCATGGTACACTGTCCTCACCTATGGTACACAATCCTCACCCATGGTACACAATCCTCACCCATGGTATATGGTCCTCACCCATGGTACACTGTCCTCACCCATGGAACACAATCCTCACCCATGGTACACTGTCCTCACCCATGGTACACAATCCTCACCCATGGTACACAATCCTCACCCATGGTACACAATCCTCACCCATGGTACACTGTCCTCACCCATGGTTCACAATCCTCACCCATGGTACACAATCCTCACCCATGGTACACAGTCCTCACCCATGGTACACAATCCTCACCCATGGTACACAGTCCTCACCCATGGTACACAATCCTCACCCATGGTACACGGTTCTCACCCATGGTACACAGTCCTCACCCATGGTACACAATCCTCACCCATGGTACACGGTCCTCACCCATGGTACACAGTCCTCACCCATGGTACACAATCCTCACACATGGTACACAGTCCTCACTCATGGTACACAGTCCTCACTCATGGTACACATTCCTCACCCATGGTACACAATCCTTACCCATGGTACACAATCCTCACCCATGGTACACAATCCTCACCCATGGTACACATTTCTCACCCATGGTACAAAGTCCTCACTCATGGTACACAGTCCGCACCCATGGTACACGTTTCTCACCCATGGTACACAGTCCTCACCCATGGTACACTAACCTCACCCATGGTACACTGTCCTCACCCATGGTACACAGTCCTCACCCATGGTACACAGTCCTCACCCATGGTACACAGTCCTCACCCATGGTACACAGTCCTCACCCATGGTACACTGTCCTCACCCATGGTACACTGTCCTCACCCATGGTACACAGTCCCCACCTATAGTACACAGTCCTCACCCATGGTACACAGTCCTCACCCATGGTACACAGTCCTCACCCATGGTACACTGTCCTCACCCATGGTACACTGTCCTCACCCATGGTACACAATCCTCACCCATGGTACACAGTCCTCACCCATGTTACACAGTCCTCACCCATGGTACACAGTCCTCACCCATGGTACACTGTCCTCACCCATGGTACACATCCTCACCCATGGTACACAGTCCTCACCCATGGTACACTGTCCTCACCCATGGTACACAATCCCCACCCATGGTACACAGTCCTCACCCATGGTACACAGTCCTCACCCATGGTACACTGTCCTCACCCATGGTACACAGTCCTCACCCATGGTACACTGTCCTCACCCATGGTACACTGTCCTCATCCATGGTACACAGTCCTCACCCATGGTACACTGTCCTCACCCATGGTACACTGTCCTCACCCATGGTACACTGTCCTCACCCAAGGTACACTGTCCTCACCCATGGTACACAGTCCTCACCCATGGTACACTGTCCTCACCTATGGTACACAATCCTCACCCATGGTACACAATTCTCACCCATGGTATACGGTCCTCACCCATGGTACACTGTCCTCACCCATGGAACACAATCCTCACCCATGGTACACTGTCCTCACCCATGGTACACAATCCTCACCCATGGTACACAATCCTCACCCATGGTACACTGTCCTCACCCATGGTTCACAATCCTCACCCATGGTACACAATCCTCACCCATGGTACACAGTCCTCACCCATGGTACACAATCCTCACCCATGGTACACAGTCCTCACCCATGGTACACAATCCTCACCCATGGTACACTGTCCTCACCCATGGTACACTGTCCTCACCCATGGTACACAATCCTCACCCATGGTACACAGTCCTCACCCATGTTACACAGTCCTCACCCATGGTACACAGTCCTCACCCATGGTACACTGTCCTCACCCATGGTACACAATCCTCACCCATGGTACACAGTCCTCACCCATGGTACACATTCCTCACCCATGGTACACAGTCCTCACCCATGGTACACTGTCCTCACCCATGGTACACAATCCCCACCCATGGTACACAGTCCTCACCCATGGTACACAGTCCTCACCCATGGTACACTGTCCTCACCCATGGTACATAATCCCCACCCATGGTACACAGTCCTCACCCATGGTACACAGTCCTTACCCATGGTACACTGTCCTCACCCATGGTACACTGTCCTCATCCATGGTACACAGTCCTCACCCATGGTACACTGTCCTCACCCATGGTACACTCTCCTCACCCATGGTACACTGTCCTCACCCAAGGTACACTGTCCTCACCCATGGTACACAGTCCTCACCCATGGTACACTGTCCTCACCTATGGTACACAATCCTCACCCATGGTACACAATCCTCACCCATGGTATACGGTCCTCACCCATGGTACACTGTCCTCACCCATGGAACACAATCCTCACCCATGGTACACTGTCCTCACCCATGGTACACAATCCTCACCCATGGTACACAATCCTCACCCATGGTACACTGTCCTCACCCATGGTTCACAATCCTCACCCATGGTACACAATCCTCACCCATGGTACACAGTCCTCACCCATGGTACACAATCCTCACTTATGGTACACAGTCCTCACATATGGTACACAATCCTCACCCATGGTACACGGTACTCACCCATGGTACACAGTCCTCACCCATGGTACACAATCCTCACCCATGGTACACAGTCCTCACTCATGGTACACAGTCCTCACTCATGGTACACAGTCCTCACCCATGGTACACAATCCTCACCCATGGTACACGGTCCTCACCCATGGTACACAGTCCTCACCCATGGTACACAATCCTCACCCATGGTACACAGTCCTCACTCATGGTACACAGTCCTCACTCATGGTACACATTCCTCACCCATGGTACACAATCCTTACCCATGGTACACAATCCTCACCCATGGTACACAATCCTCACCCATGGTACACATTCCTCACCCATGGTACAAAGTCCTCACTCATGGTACACAGTCCGCACCCATGGTACACGTTTCTCACCCATGGTACACAGTCCTCACGCATGGTACACTAACCTCACCCATGGTGAGCCGGTCGGCCGAGCGGACAGCACGCGGGACTTGTGATTCTGTGGTCCTGGGTTCGATCCCAGGCACCGGCGAGAAACAATGGGCAGAGTTTCTTTCACCCTATGCCCCTGTTACCTAGCAGTAAAATAGGTACCTGGGTGTTAGTCAGCTGTCACGGGCTGCTTCCTTGGGGTGGAGGCCTGGTCGAGGACCGGGCCGCGGGGACACTAAAGCCCCGAAATCATCTCAAGATAACCTCAAGATGGTACACTGTCCTCACCCATGGTACACTGTCCTCACCCATGGTACACTGTCCTCACCCATGGTACACAGTCCTCACCCATGGTACACTGTCCTCACCCATGGTACACAGTCCCCACCTATAGTACACAGTCCTCACCCATGGTACACAGTCCTCACCCATGGTACACAGTCCTCACCCATGGTACACTGTCCTCACCCATGGTACACTGTCCTCACCCATGGTACACAATCCTCACCCATGGTACACAGTCCTCACCCATGTTACACTGTCCTCACCCATGGTACACAGTCCTCACCCATGGTACACTGTCCTCACCCATGGTACACATTCCTCACCCATGGTACACAGTCCTCACCCATGGTACACTGTCCTCACCCATGGTACACAATCCCCACCCATGGTACACAGTCCTCACCCATGGTACACAGTCCTCACCCATGGTACACTGTCCTCACCTATGGTACACAGTCCTCACCCATGGTACACTGTCCTCACCCATGGTACACTGTCCTCATCCATGGTACACAGTCCTCACCCATGGTACACTGTCCTCACCCATGGTACACTGTCCTCAGCCGTGGTACACTGTCCTCACCCATGGTACACTGTCCTCACCCATGGTACACTGTCCTCACCCATGGTACACAGTCCTCACCCATGGTACACAGTCCTCACCCATGGTACACTGTCCTCACCCATGGTACACAGTCCTCACCCATGGTACACAGTCCTCACCCATGGTACACAGTCCTCACCCATGGTACACTGTCCTCACCCATGGTACACTGTCCTCACCCATGGTACACAGTCCTCACCCATGGTACACAGTCCTCACCCATGGTACACTGTCCTCAACCATGGTACACTGTCCTCACCCATGGTACACTGTCCTCACCCATGGTACACTGTCCTCACCCATGGTACACAGTCCTCACCCATGGTACACTGTCCTCACCCATGGTACACTGTCCTCACCCATTGTACACTGTCCTCACCCATGGTACACAGTCCTCACCCATGGTACACAGTCCTCACCCATGGTACACTGTCCTCACCCATGGTACACTGTCCTCACCCATTGTACACTGTCCTCACCCATGGTACACTGTCCTCACCCATGGTACACAGTCCTCAACTATGGTACAGTTTACGAAGGGTGTAGCAGGTATCCTCGTTAACTACCAATTAGCATCTAAAAAGAAATCTATTACGGTATTGTCGATAATGAATCTGAGAGAGAAGAGGGAAGGAGGCAGGAAGAGACAGATATTCCAGTAATAGACAGATAACGTAGGAAGAGACAGATAACACAGTAAGAGAGAGATAACACAGGAAGAGACAAATAACACAAGAATAGACAGATAACACAGCAAGAGACAGATAATCAGGAAGAGACATAACACAGGAAGAGACCGATAACAAAGGAAGAGATAGATAACGCAGGAAGAGACCGATAGCGCAGGAAGAGACAGATAGCGCAGTAAGAGACAGATAACGCAGGAATAGACAGAAAGTAGGAGATGAAGGAGATGGAGTTAAAGACTGTGTTTTATTGAGTATTAAGCTCGCCTAACGCCAGCTGCTTGCGGAGCACCAACAACACAAGCAGCTGTGTGGTAATACTCCGCTCATTAGGTAAGACTCGGTCATTATTTTACAACACTTCATCGAGTTTGTTGACACTAAACAATCAACACCGACGTTGTGTTGCAGGGCCCTGGAGAAGGTTGCTCTTGCTCTCGGAGATGGCGCTGTTATAACACACAGAGGTTAAGGAGTCATAAACACCAACGCCTTACCATCCTGCTGGAGGCACTGCTGCTTCTCCTTGAAGCAGAGCTGTGTAATCTTCGAAGTAAAACAACTTTGTGGGAGTATAGACGGGTTCTGTGTATCCTGTGTATTCTGTGTCAACCAACTGATATACGCTCTGTTTATTAGTGGATGTTTATTAGTTTATTAGTGGATTTCGTCCCCAGGACGAAATGCGAATGAAAACTCACACCCCAGAAGTGACTCGAACCCATACTCCCAGGAGCAACGCAATTGGTAACTACAGGACGCCTTAATCCGCTTGACCATCACGACCGGACAAAAGGAAGTGATAGCCTAAGCTATTTGAACCACTTCCCCACCGGCACCTGGATGGTTATCTTGGGCATAGCATTTTATCAAATCAACTCATTCTTTGGGGTACACGTGAGGAACACAAATGCGAACAAGCCTGAATGGTCCCCAGGACTATATGCGAATGAAAACTCACACCCCAGAAGAGACTTGAACCCATACTCCCAGGAGCAACGCAACTGGTAACTACAGGACGCCTTAATCCGCTTCACCATCACGACCGGACAAAAGGAAGTGATAGCCTAAGCTATTTGAACCACTTCCCCACCGGCACCTGGATGGTTATCTTGGGCATAGCATTTTATCAAATCACCTCATTCTCTGGAGCACACGTGAGGAACACAAATGCGAACAAGCCTGAATGGTCCCCAGGACTATATGCGAATGAAAACTCACACCCCAGAAGTGACTCGAACCCATACTCCTAGGAGCAACGCAACTGGTAACTACAGGACGCCTTAATCCGCTTGACCATCATGACCGGACAAAAGGAAGTGATAGACTAAGCTATTTGAACCACTTCCCCGCCGGCACCTGGATGGTTATTTTGGGCATAGCATTTTATCAAATCACCTCATTCTTTGGAGCACACCTGAGGAACACAAATGCGAACAAGCCTGAATGGTCCCCAGGACTATATGCAAATGAAAACTCACACCCCAAAAGTGACTCGAACCCATACTCCCAGGAGCAACGCAACTGGTAACTACAGGACGCCTTAATCCTCTTGACCATCACGACCGGACAAAAGGAAGTGATAGCCTAAGCTATTTGAACCACTTCCCCACCGGCACCTGGATGGTTATCTTGGGCATAGCATTTTATCAAATCACCTCATTCTTTGGAGCACACCTGAGGAACACAAATGCGAACAAGCCTGAATGGTCCCCAGGACTATATGCAAATGAAAACTCACACCCCAAAAGTGACTCGAACCCATACTCCCAGGAGCAACGCAACTGGTAACTACAGGACGCCTTAATCCTCTTGACCATCACGACCGGACAAAAGAAGTGATAGCCTAAGCTATTTGAACCACTTCCCCACGGCACCTGGATGGTTATCTTGGGCATAGCATTTATCAAATCACCTCATTCTTTGGAGCACACGTGA
Source organism: Procambarus virginalis (assembly GCA_020271785.1). Taxonomy (NCBI): domain Eukaryota; kingdom Metazoa; phylum Arthropoda; class Malacostraca; order Decapoda; family Cambaridae; genus Procambarus; species Procambarus virginalis. Next base: position 52,202 of record WNGS01000247.1, on the reverse strand, counting down.
GGAACACAAATGCGAACAAGCCTGAATGGTCCCCAGGACTATATGCGAATGAAAACTCACACCCCAAAAGTGACTCGAACCCATACTCCCAGGAGCAACGCAACTGGTAACTACAGGACGCCTTAATCCTCTTGACCATCACGACCGGACAAAGGAAGTGATAGCCTAAGCTATTTGAACCACTACCCCGCCGGCACCTGGATAGTTATTTGGGCATAGCATTTTATCAAATACCTCATTCTTTGGGGAACACGTGAGGAACACAAATGCGAACAAGCCTGAATGGTCCCAGGACTATATGCGAATGAAAACTCACACCCCAGAAGTGACTCGAACCCATACTCCCAGGAGCAACGCAACTGATAACTACAGGACGCCTTAATCCGCTTGACCATCACGACCGGACAAAAGGAAGTGATAGCCTAAGCTATTTGAACCACCTTCCCCCCGGCACCTGATGGTTATCTTGTTATAGCATTTTATCAATCACCTCATTCTTTGGGGCACACGTGAGGAACACAAATGCGAACAAGCCTGAATGGTCCCCAGGACTATATGCGAATGAAAACTCACACCCCAGAAGTGACTCGAACCCATACTCCCAGGAGCAACGCAACTGGTATGTACAGGACGCCTTAATCCCTTCACCATCACGACCGACAAAGGAAGTGATAGCCGAAGCTATTTGAACCACTTCCCCGCCGGCACCTGGATGGTTATCTTGGGCATAGCATTTTATCAAATCACCTCATTCTTTGGGGCAACACGTGAGGAACACAAATGCGAACAAGCCTGAATGGTCCCCAGGACTATATGCGAATGAAAACTCACACCCAGAAGTGACTCGAACCCATACTCCCAGGAGCAACGCAACTGGTATGTACAGGACGCCTTATCCCGCTTGACCATCACGACCGGACAAAAGGAAGTGATAGCCTACTATTTGAACCACTTCCCCGCCACTGGATGGTTATCTTGGCATAGCATTTTATCAAATCACCTCATTCTTTGGGGCACACGTGAGGAACACAAATGCGAACAAGCCTGAATGGTCCCCAGGACTATATGCAATGAAAACTCACACCCCAGAAGTGACTCGAACCCATACTCCCAGGAGCAATGCAACTGGTAACTACAGGATGCCTTAATCCGCTTGACCATCATGACCGGACAAAAGGAAGTGATAGCCTAAGCTATTTGAACCACTTCCCGCCAGCACCTGGATGGTTATTTGGGCATAGCATTTTATCAAATCACCTCATTCTTTGGGGCACACGTGAGGAACACAAATGCAACAAGCCTGAATGGTCCCCAGGACTATATGCGACTGAAACTCACACCCCAGAAGTGA
>WNGS01000247.1:17742-33305 GCA_020271785.1 Procambarus virginalis | reverse complement strand
CTATTGAACCACTTCCCGCCGGACCTGGATGGTTATCTTGGGCATAGCATTTTCAAATCACATCACCTCATTCTTTGGGGCACACGTGAGGAACACAAATGCAAACAAGCCTGAATGGTCCCAGGACTATATGCGAATGAAAACTCACACCCCAGAAGTGACTCGAACCCATACTCCCAGGAGCAACGCAACTGGAACTACACAGGCGCTTATCGCTTGACATCACGACCGGACAAAAGAAAGTGATAGCCTAAGCTATTTGAACCACTTCCCGCCGGCACTGGATGGTTATCTTGGGCATAGCATTATCAAACCACATCATTCCTTGGGGCACACGTGAGGAACACAAAATGCAAACAAGCTGAATGGTCCCCAGGACTATATGCGAATGAAAATCACACCCCAGAAGTGACTCGAACCCATACTCCCAGGAGCAACGCAACTGGTAACTACAAGCCGCCTTAATCCGCTTGACCATCACGACCGGACATAAGGAAGTGATAGCCTAAGCTATTTGAACCACTTCCCCGCGGGCACTGGATGGTTATCTTGGGCATAGCATTTTATCAAATCACCTCATTCTTTGGGGCACACGTGAGGAACACAAATGCAAACAAGCCTGAATGGTCCCAGGACTATATGCGAATGAAAAACTCAACCCCAGAAGTGACTCGAACCCATACTCCCAGGAGCAACGCAACTGGTAACTACAGGACGCCTTAATCCGCTTGACCATCACGACCGGACATAAGGAAGTGATAGCCTAAGCTATTGAACCACTTCCCCGCCGGCACTGGATGGTTATCTTGGGCATAGCATTTTATCAAATCACCTCATTCTTTGGGGCACGTGAGGAACACAAATGCGAAACAAGCCTGAATGGTCCCCAGGACTATATGCGAATGAAAACTCACACCCCAGAAGTGACTCGAACCATACTCCCAGGAGCAACGCAACTGGTAACTACAGGACGCCTTAATCCGCTTGACCATCACGACCGGACATAAGGAAGTGATAGCCTAAGCTATTTGAACCACTTCCCCGCCGGCACCTGGATGGTTATCTTGGGCATAGCATTTTATCAAATCACCTCATTCTTTGGGGCACACGTGAGGAACACAAATGCAAACAAGCCTGAATGGTCCCAAGACTATATGCAAATGAAAACTCACACCCCAGAAGTGACTCGAACCCATACTCCCAGGAGCAACGCAACTGGTAACTAACAGGCCCTTAATCCGCTTGACCATCACGACCGGACATAAGGAAGTGATAGCCTAAGCTATTTGAACCACTTCCCCGCCGGCACCTGGATGGTTATCTTGGCATAGCATTTTATCAAATCACCTCATTCTTGGGCACACGTGAGGAACACAAATGCAAACAAGCCTGAATGGTCCCCAGGACTATATGCGAATGAAAACTCACACCCCAGAAGTGACTCGAACCATACTCCCAGGAGCAACGCAACTGGTAACTACAGGCGCCTTAATCCGCTTGACCATCACGACCGGACATAAGGAAGTGATAGCCTAAGCTATTTGAACCACTTCCCGCCGGCACCTGGATGGTTATCTTGGGCATAGCATTTTATCAAATCACCTCATTCTTTGGGCACACGTGAGGAACACAAATGCGAACAAGCCTGAATGGTCCCCAGGACTATATGCGAATGAAAACTCACACCCCAGAAGTGACTCGAAACCATACTCCCAGGAGCAACGCAACTGGTAACTACAGGACGCCTTAATCCGCTTGACCATCACGACCGGACAAAGGAAGTGATAGCCTAAGCTATTGAACCACTTCCCGCCGGCACCTGGATGGTTATCTTGGGCATAGCATTTTATCAAATCACCTCATTCTTGGGGCACACGTGAGGAACACAAATGCGAACAAGCCTGAATGGTCCCCAGGACTATATGCGAATGAAAACTCACACCAGAAGTGACTCGAACCCATACTCCCAGGAGCAACGCAACTGGTAACTACAGGACGCCTTAATCCGCTTGACCATCACGACCGGACAAAGGAAGTGATAGCCTAAGCTATTTGAACCACTTCCCCGCCGGCACCTGGATGGTTATCTTGGGCATAGCATTTTATCAAATCACCTCATTCTTTGGGGCACACGTGAGGAACACAAATGCGAACAAGCCTGATGGTCCCAGGACTATATGCGAATGAAAACTCACACCCCAGAAGTGACTCGAACCCATACTCCCAGGAGCAACGCAACTGGTAACTACAGGACGCCTTAATCCGCTTGACCATCACGACCGGACAAAGGAAGTGATAGCCTAAGCTATTTGAACCACTTCCCCGCCGGCACCTGGATGGTTATCTTGGGCATAGCATTTATCAAATCACCTCATTCTTTGGGGCACACGTGAGGAACACAAATGCGAACAAGCCTGAATGGTCCCAGGACTATATGCGAATGAAAACTCACACCCAGAAGTGACTCGAACCCATACTCCCAGGAGCAACGCAATGGTAACTACAGGACGCCTTAATCCGCTTGACCATCACGACCGGACAAAAGGAAGTGATAGCCTAAGCTATTTGAACCACTTCCCCGCCGGCACCTGGATGGTTATCTTGGGCATAGCATTTTATCAAATCACCTCATTCTTTGGGGCACACGTGAGGAACACAAATGCAAACAAGCCTGAATGGTCCCAGGACTATATGCGAATGAAAACTCACACCCCAGAAGTGACTCGAACCCATACTCCCAGGAGCAACGCAACTGGTAACTACAGGCCGCCTTAATCCGCTTGACCATCACGACCGGACAAAAGGAAGTGATAGCCTAAGCTATTTGAACCACTTCCCGCCGGCACCTGGATGGTTATCTTGGGCATAGCATTTTATCAAATCACCTCATTCTTTGGGGCACACGTGAGGAACACAAATGCAAACAAGCCTGAATGGTCCCCAGGACTATATGCGAATGAAAACTCACACCCCAGAAGTGACTCGAACCCATACTCCCAGGAGCAACGCAACTGGTAACTACAGGCCGCCTTAATCCGCTTGACCATCACGACCGGACAAAAGGAAGTGATAGCCTAAGCTATTTGAACCACTTCCCCGCCGGCACCTGGATGGTTATCTTGGGCATAGCATTTTATCAAATCACCTCATTCTTTGGGGCACACGTGAGGAACACAAATGCAAACAAGCCTGAATGGTCCCCAGGACTATATGCGAATGAAAACTCACACCCCAGAAGTGACTCGAACCCATACTCCCAGGAGCAACGCAACTGGTAACTACAGGCCGCCTTAATCCGCTTGACCATCACGACCGGACAAAAGGAAGTGATAGCCTAAGCTATTTGAACCACTTCCCCGCCGGCACCTGGATGGTTATCTTGGGCATAGCATTTTATCAAATCACCTCATTCTTTGGGGCACACGTGAGGAACACAAATGCAAACAAGCCTGAATGGTCCCCAGGACTATATGCGAATGAAAACTCACACCCCAGAAGTGACTCGAACCCATACTCCCAGGAGCAACGCAACTGGTAACTACAGGCCGCCTTAATCCGCTTGACCATCACGACCGGACAAAAGGAAGTGATAGCCTAAGCTATTTGAACCACTTCCCCGCCGGCACCTGGATGGTTATCTTGGGCATAGCATTTTATCAAATCACCTCATTCTTTGGGGCACACGTGAGGAACACAAATGCAAACAAGCCTGAATGGTCCCCAGGACTATATGCGAATGAAAACTCACACCCCAGAAGTGACTCGAACCCATACTCCCAGGAGCAACGCAACTGGTAACTACAGGCCGCCTTAATCCGCTTGACCATCACGACCGGACAAAAGGAAGTGATAGCCTAAGCTATTTGAACCACTTCCCCGCCGGCACCTGGATGGTTATCTTGGGCATAGCATTTTATCAAATCACCTCATTCTTTGGGGCACACGTGAGGAACACAAATGCAAACAAGCCTGAATGGTCCCCAGGACTATATGCGAATGAAAACTCACACCCCAGAAGTGACTCGAACCCATACTCCCAGGAGCAACGCAACTGGTAACTACAGGCCGCCTTAATCCGCTTGACCATCACGACCGGACAAAAGGAAGTGATAGCCTAAGCTATTTGAACCACTTCCCCGCCGGCACCTGGATGGTTATCTTGGGCATAGCATTTTATCAAATCACCTCATTCTTTGGGGCACACGTGAGGAACACAAATGCAAACAAGCCTGAATGGTCCCCAGGACTATATGCGAATGAAAACTCACACCCCAGAAGTGACTCGAACCCATACTCCCAGGAGCAACGCAACTGGTAACTACAGGCCGCCTTAATCCGCTTGACCATCACGACCGGACAAAAGGAAGTGATAGCCTAAGCTATTTGAACCACTTCCCCGCCGGCACCTGGATGGTTATCTTGGGCATAGCATTTTATCAAATCACCTCATTCTTTGGGGCACACGTGAGGAACACAAATGCAAACAAGCCTGAATGGTCCCCAGGACTATATGCGAATGAAAACTCACACCCCAGAAGTGACTCGAACCCATACTCCCAGGAGCAACGCAACTGGTAACTACAGGCCGCCTTAATCCGCTTGACCATCACGACCGGACAAAAGGAAGTGATAGCCTAAGCTATTTGAACCACTTCCCCGCCGGCACCTGGATGGTTATCTTGGGCATAGCATTTTATCAAATCACCTCATTCTTTGGGGCACACGTGAGGAACACAAATGCAAACAAGCCTGAATGGTCCCCAGGACTATATGCGAATGAAAACTCACACCCCAGAAGTGACTCGAACCCATACTCCCAGGAGCAACGCAACTGGTAACTACAGGCCGCCTTAATCCGCTTGACCATCACGACCGGACAAAAGGAAGTGATAGCCTAAGCTATTTGAACCACTTCCCCGCCGGCACCTGGATGGTTATCTTGGGCATAGCATTTTATCAAATCACCTCATTCTTTGGGGCACACGTGAGGAACACAAATGCAAACAAGCCTGAATGGTCCCCAGGACTATATGCGAATGAAAACTCACACCCCAGAAGTGACTCGAACCCATACTCCCAGGAGCAACGCAACTGGTAACTACAGGCCGCCTTAATCCGCTTGACCATCACGACCGGACAAAAGGAAGTGATAGCCTAAGCTATTTGAACCACTTCCCCGCCGGCACCTGGATGGTTATCTTGGGCATAGCATTTTATCAAATCACCTCATTCTTTGGGGCACACGTGAGGAACACAAATGCAAACAAGCCTGAATGGTCCCCAGGACTATATGCGAATGAAAACTCACACCCCAGAAGTGACTCGAACCCATACTCCCAGGAGCAACGCAACTGGTAACTACAGGCCGCCTTAATCCGCTTGACCATCACGACCGGACAAAAGGAAGTGATAGCCTAAGCTATTTGAACCACTTCCCCGCCGGCACCTGGATGGTTATCTTGGGCATAGCATTTTATCAAATCACCTCATTCTTTGGGGCACACGTGAGGAACACAAATGCAAACAAGCCTGAATGGTCCCCAGGACTATATGCGAATGAAAACTCACACCCCAGAAGTGACTCGAACCCATACTCCCAGGAGCAACGCAACTGGTAACTACAGGCCGCCTTAATCCGCTTGACCATCACGACCGGACAAAAGGAAGTGATAGCCTAAGCTATTTGAACCACTTCCCCGCCGGCACCTGGATGGTTATCTTGGGCATAGCATTTTATCAAATCACCTCATTCTTTGGGGCACACGTGAGGAACACAAATGCAAACAAGCCTGAATGGTCCCCAGGACTATATGCGAATGAAAACTCACACCCCAGAAGTGACTCGAACCCATACTCCCAGGAGCAACGCAACTGGTAACTACAGGCCGCCTTAATCCGCTTGACCATCACGACCGGACAAAAGGAAGTGATAGCCTAAGCTATTTGAACCACTTCCCCGCCGGCACCTGGATGGTTATCTTGGGCATAGCATTTTATCAAATCACCTCATTCTTTGGGGCACACGTGAGGAACACAAATGCAAACAAGCCTGAATGGTCCCCAGGACTATATGCGAATGAAAACTCACACCCCAGAAGTGACTCGAACCCATACTCCCAGGAGCAACGCAACTGGTAACTACAGGCCGCCTTAATCCGCTTGACCATCACGACCGGACAAAAGGAAGTGATAGCCTAAGCTATTTGAACCACTTCCCCGCCGGCACCTGGATGGTTATCTTGGGCATAGCATTTTATCAAATCACCTCATTCTTTGGGGCACACGTGAGGAACACAAATGCAAACAAGCCTGAATGGTCCCCAGGACTATATGCGAATGAAAACTCACACCCCAGAAGTGACTCGAACCCATACTCCCAGGAGCAACGCAACTGGTAACTACAGGCCGCCTTAATCCGCTTGACCATCACGACCGGACAAAAGGAAGTGATAGCCTAAGCTATTTGAACCACTTCCCCGCCGGCACCTGGATGGTTATCTTGGGCATAGCATTTTATCAAATCACCTCATTCTTTGGGGCACACGTGAGGAACACAAATGCAAACAAGCCTGAATGGTCCCCAGGACTATATGCGAATGAAAACTCACACCCCAGAAGTGACTCGAACCCATACTCCCAGGAGCAACGCAACTGGTAACTACAGGCCGCCTTAATCCGCTTGACCATCACGACCGGACAAAAGGAAGTGATAGCCTAAGCTATTTGAACCACTTCCCCGCCGGCACCTGGATGGTTATCTTGGGCATAGCATTTTATCAAATCACCTCATTCTTTGGGGCACACGTGAGGAACACAAATGCAAACAAGCCTGAATGGTCCCCAGGACTATATGCGAATGAAAACTCACACCCCAGAAGTGACTCGAACCCATACTCCCAGGAGCAACGCAACTGGTAACTACAGGCCGCCTTAATCCGCTTGACCATCACGACCGGACAAAAGGAAGTGATAGCCTAAGCTATTTGAACCACTTCCCCGCCGGCACCTGGATGGTTATCTTGGGCATAGCATTTTATCAAATCACCTCATTCTTTGGGGCACACGTGAGGAACACAAATGCAAACAAGCCTGAATGGTCCCCAGGACTATATGCGAATGAAAACTCACACCCCAGAAGTGACTCGAACCCATACTCCCAGGAGCAACGCAACTGGTAACTACAGGCCGCCTTAATCCGCTTGACCATCACGACCGGACAAAAGGAAGTGATAGCCTAAGCTATTTGAACCACTTCCCCGCCGGCACCTGGATGGTTATCTTGGGCATAGCATTTTATCAAATCACCTCATTCTTTGGGGCACACGTGAGGAACACAAATGCAAACAAGCCTGAATGGTCCCCAGGACTATATGCGAATGAAAACTCACACCCCAGAAGTGACTCGAACCCATACTCCCAGGAGCAACGCAACTGGTAACTACAGGCCGCCTTAATCCGCTTGACCATCACGACCGGACAAAAGGAAGTGATAGCCTAAGCTATTTGAACCACTTCCCCGCCGGCACCTGGATGGTTATCTTGGGCATAGCATTTTATCAAATCACCTCATTCTTTGGGGCACACGTGAGGAACACAAATGCAAACAAGCCTGAATGGTCCCCAGGACTATATGCGAATGAAAACTCACACCCCAGAAGTGACTCGAACCCATACTCCCAGGAGCAACGCAACTGGTAACTACAGGCCGCCTTAATCCGCTTGACCATCACGACCGGACAAAAGGAAGTGATAGCCTAAGCTATTTGAACCACTTCCCCGCCGGCACCTGGATGGTTATCTTGGGCATAGCATTTTATCAAATCACCTCATTCTTTGGGGCACACGTGAGGAACACAAATGCAAACAAGCCTGAATGGTCCCCAGGACTATATGCGAATGAAAACTCACACCCCAGAAGTGACTCGAACCCATACTCCCAGGAGCAACGCAACTGGTAACTACAGGCCGCCTTAATCCGCTTGACCATCACGACCGGACAAAAGGAAGTGATAGCCTAAGCTATTTGAACCACTTCCCCGCCGGCACCTGGATGGTTATCTTGGGCATAGCATTTTATCAAATCACCTCATTCTTTGGGGCACACGTGAGGAACACAAATGCAAACAAGCCTGAATGGTCCCCAGGACTATATGCGAATGAAAACTCACACCCCAGAAGTGACTCGAACCCATACTCCCAGGAGCAACGCAACTGGTAACTACAGGCCGCCTTAATCCGCTTGACCATCACGACCGGACAAAAGGAAGTGATAGCCTAAGCTATTTGAACCACTTCCCCGCCGGCACCTGGATGGTTATCTTGGGCATAGCATTTTATCAAATCACCTCATTCTTTGGGGCACACGTGAGGAACACAAATGCAAACAAGCCTGAATGGTCCCCAGGACTATATGCGAATGAAAACTCACACCCCAGAAGTGACTCGAACCCATACTCCCAGGAGCAACGCAACTGGTAACTACAGGCCGCCTTAATCCGCTTGACCATCACGACCGGACAAAAGGAAGTGATAGCCTAAGCTATTTGAACCACTTCCCCGCCGGCACCTGGATGGTTATCTTGGGCATAGCATTTTATCAAATCACCTCATTCTTTGGGGCACACGTGAGGAACACAAATGCAAACAAGCCTGAATGGTCCCCAGGACTATATGCGAATGAAAACTCACACCCCAGAAGTGACTCGAACCCATACTCCCAGGAGCAACGCAACTGGTAACTACAGGCCGCCTTAATCCGCTTGACCATCACGACCGGACAAAAGGAAGTGATAGCCTAAGCTATTTGAACCACTTCCCCGCCGGCACCTGGATGGTTATCTTGGGCATAGCATTTTATCAAATCACCTCATTCTTTGGGGCACACGTGAGGAACACAAATGCAAACAAGCCTGAATGGTCCCCAGGACTATATGCGAATGAAAACTCACACCCCAGAAGTGACTCGAACCCATACTCCCAGGAGCAACGCAACTGGTAACTACAGGCCGCCTTAATCCGCTTGACCATCACGACCGGACAAAAGGAAGTGATAGCCTAAGCTATTTGAACCACTTCCCCGCCGGCACCTGGATGGTTATCTTGGGCATAGCATTTTATCAAATCACCTCATTCTTTGGGGCACACGTGAGGAACACAAATGCAAACAAGCCTGAATGGTCCCCAGGACTATATGCGAATGAAAACTCACACCCCAGAAGTGACTCGAACCCATACTCCCAGGAGCAACGCAACTGGTAACTACAGGCCGCCTTAATCCGCTTGACCATCACGACCGGACAAAAGGAAGTGATAGCCTAAGCTATTTGAACCACTTCCCCGCCGGCACCTGGATGGTTATCTTGGGCATAGCATTTTATCAAATCACCTCATTCTTTGGGGCACACGTGAGGAACACAAATGCAAACAAGCCTGAATGGTCCCCAGGACTATATGCGAATGAAAACTCACACCCCAGAAGTGACTCGAACCCATACTCCCAGGAGCAACGCAACTGGTAACTACAGGCCGCCTTAATCCGCTTGACCATCACGACCGGACAAAAGGAAGTGATAGCCTAAGCTATTTGAACCACTTCCCCGCCGGCACCTGGATGGTTATCTTGGGCATAGCATTTTATCAAATCACCTCATTCTTTGGGGCACACGTGAGGAACACAAATGCAAACAAGCCTGAATGGTCCCCAGGACTATATGCGAATGAAAACTCACACCCCAGAAGTGACTCGAACCCATACTCCCAGGAGCAACGCAACTGGTAACTACAGGCCGCCTTAATCCGCTTGACCATCACGACCGGACAAAAGGAAGTGATAGCCTAAGCTATTTGAACCACTTCCCCGCCGGCACCTGGATGGTTATCTTGGGCATAGCATTTTATCAAATCACCTCATTCTTTGGGGCACACGTGAGGAACACAAATGCAAACAAGCCTGAATGGTCCCCAGGACTATATGCGAATGAAAACTCACACCCCAGAAGTGACTCGAACCCATACTCCCAGGAGCAACGCAACTGGTAACTACAGGCCGCCTTAATCCGCTTGACCATCACGACCGGACAAAAGGAAGTGATAGCCTAAGCTATTTGAACCACTTCCCCGCCGGCACCTGGATGGTTATCTTGGGCATAGCATTTTATCAAATCACCTCATTCTTTGGGGCACACGTGAGGAACACAAATGCAAACAAGCCTGAATGGTCCCCAGGACTATATGCGAATGAAAACTCACACCCCAGAAGTGACTCGAACCCATACTCCCAGGAGCAACGCAACTGGTAACTACAGGCCGCCTTAATCCGCTTGACCATCACGACCGGACAAAAGGAAGTGATAGCCTAAGCTATTTGAACCACTTCCCCGCCGGCACCTGGATGGTTATCTTGGGCATAGCATTTTATCAAATCACCTCATTCTTTGGGGCACACGTGAGGAACACAAATGCAAACAAGCCTGAATGGTCCCCAGGACTATATGCGAATGAAAACTCACACCCCAGAAGTGACTCGAACCCATACTCCCAGGAGCAACGCAACTGGTAACTACAGGCCGCCTTAATCCGCTTGACCATCACGACCGGACAAAAGGAAGTGATAGCCTAAGCTATTTGAACCACTTCCCCGCCGGCACCTGGATGGTTATCTTGGGCATAGCATTTTATCAAATCACCTCATTCTTTGGGGCACACGTGAGGAACACAAATGCAAACAAGCCTGAATGGTCCCCAGGACTATATGCGAATGAAAACTCACACCCCAGAAGTGACTCGAACCCATACTCCCAGGAGCAACGCAACTGGTAACTACAGGCCGCCTTAATCCGCTTGACCATCACGACCGGACAAAAGGAAGTGATAGCCTAAGCTATTTGAACCACTTCCCCGCCGGCACCTGGATGGTTATCTTGGGCATAGCATTTTATCAAATCACCTCATTCTTTGGGGCACACGTGAGGAACACAAATGCAAACAAGCCTGAATGGTCCCCAGGACTATATGCGAATGAAAACTCACACCCCAGAAGTGACTCGAACCCATACTCCCAGGAGCAACGCAACTGGTAACTACAGGCCGCCTTAATCCGCTTGACCATCACGACCGGACAAAAGGAAGTGATAGCCTAAGCTATTTGAACCACTTCCCCGCCGGCACCTGGATGGTTATCTTGGGCATAGCATTTTATCAAATCACCTCATTCTTTGGGGCACACGTGAGGAACACAAATGCAAACAAGCCTGAATGGTCCCCAGGACTATATGCGAATGAAAACTCACACCCCAGAAGTGACTCGAACCCATACTCCCAGGAGCAACGCAACTGGTAACTACAGGCCGCCTTAATCCGCTTGACCATCACGACCGGACAAAAGGAAGTGATAGCCTAAGCTATTTGAACCACTTCCCCGCCGGCACCTGGATGGTTATCTTGGGCATAGCATTTTATCAAATCACCTCATTCTTTGGGGCACACGTGAGGAACACAAATGCAAACAAGCCTGAATGGTCCCCAGGACTATATGCGAATGAAAACTCACACCCCAGAAGTGACTCGAACCCATACTCCCAGGAGCAACGCAACTGGTAACTACAGGCCGCCTTAATCCGCTTGACCATCACGACCGGACAAAAGGAAGTGATAGCCTAAGCTATTTGAACCACTTCCCCGCCGGCACCTGGATGGTTATCTTGGGCATAGCATTTTATCAAATCACCTCATTCTTTGGGGCACACGTGAGGAACACAAATGCAAACAAGCCTGAATGGTCCCCAGGACTATATGCGAATGAAAACTCACACCCCAGAAGTGACTCGAACCCATACTCCCAGGAGCAACGCAACTGGTAACTACAGGCCGCCTTAATCCGCTTGACCATCACGACCGGACAAAAGGAAGTGATAGCCTAAGCTATTTGAACCACTTCCCCGCCGGCACCTGGATGGTTATCTTGGGCATAGCATTTTATCAAATCACCTCATTCTTTGGGGCACACGTGAGGAACACAAATGCAAACAAGCCTGAATGGTCCCCAGGACTATATGCGAATGAAAACTCACACCCCAGAAGTGACTCGAACCCATACTCCCAGGAGCAACGCAACTGGTAACTACAGGCCGCCTTAATCCGCTTGACCATCACGACCGGACAAAAGGAAGTGATAGCCTAAGCTATTTGAACCACTTCCCCGCCGGCACCTGGATGGTTATCTTGGGCATAGCATTTTATCAAATCACCTCATTCTTTGGGGCACACGTGAGGAACACAAATGCAAACAAGCCTGAATGGTCCCCAGGACTATATGCGAATGAAAACTCACACCCCAGAAGTGACTCGAACCCATACTCCCAGGAGCAACGCAACTGGTAACTACAGGCCGCCTTAATCCGCTTGACCATCACGACCGGACAAAAGGAAGTGATAGCCTAAGCTATTTGAACCACTTCCCCGCCGGCACCTGGATGGTTATCTTGGGCATAGCATTTTATCAAATCACCTCATTCTTTGGGGCACACGTGAGGAACACAAATGCAAACAAGCCTGAATGGTCCCCAGGACTATATGCGAATGAAAACTCACACCCCAGAAGTGACTCGAACCCATACTCCCAGGAGCAACGCAACTGGTAACTACAGGCCGCCTTAATCCGCTTGACCATCACGACCGGACAAAAGGAAGTGATAGCCTAAGCTATTTGAACCACTTCCCCGCCGGCACCTGGATGGTTATCTTGGGCATAGCATTTTATCAAATCACCTCATTCTTTGGGGCACACGTGAGGAACACAAATGCAAACAAGCCTGAATGGTCCCCAGGACTATATGCGAATGAAAAACACACCCCAGAAGTGACTCGAACCCATACTCCCAGGAGCAACGCAACTGGTAACTACAGGCCGCCTTAATCCGCTTGACCATCACGACCGGACAAAAGGAAGTGATAGCCTAAGCTATTTGAACCACTTCCCCGCCGGCACCTGGATGGTTATCTTGGGCATAGCATTTTATCAAATCACCTCATTCTTTGGGGCACACGTGAGGAACACAAATGCAAACAAGCCTGAATGGTCCCCAGGACTATATGCGAATGAAAACTCACACCCCAGAAGTGACTCGAACCCATACTCCCAGGAGCAACGCAACTGGTAACTACAGGCCGCCTTAATCCGCTTGACCATCACGACCGGACAAAAGGAAGTGATAGCCTAAGCTATTTGAACCACTTCCCCGCCGGCACCTGGATGGTTATCTTGGGCATAGCATTTTATCAAATCACCTCATTCTTTGGGGCACACGTGAGGAACACAAATGCAAACAAGCCTGAATGGTCCCCAGGACTATATGCGAATGAAAACTCACACCCCAGAAGTGACTCGAACCCATACTCCCAGGAGCAACGCAACTGGTAACTACAGGCCGCCTTAATCCGCTTGACCATCACGACCGGACAAAAGGAAGTGATAGCCTAAGCTATTTGAACCACTTCCCCGCCGGCACCTGGATGGTTATCTTGGGCATAGCATTTTATCAAATCACCTCATTCTTTGGGGCACACGTGAGGAACACAAATGCAAACAAGCCTGAATGGTCCCCAGGACTATATGCGAATGAAAACTCACACCCCAGAAGTGACTCGAACCCATACTCCCAGGAGCAACGCAACTGGTAACTACAGGCCGCCTTAATCCGCTTGACCATCACGACCGGACAAAAGGAAGTGATAGCCTAAGCTATTTGAACCACTTCCCCGCCGGCACCTGGATGGTTATCTTGGGCATAGCATTTTATCAAATCACCTCATTCTTTGGGGCACACGTGAGGAACACAAATGCAAACAAGCCTGAATGGTCCCCAGGACTATATGCGAATGAAAACTCACACCCCAGAAGTGACTCGAACCCATACTCCCAGGAGCAACGCAACTGGTAACTACAGGACGCCTTAATCCGCTTGACCATCACGACCGGACAAAGGAAGTGATAGCCTAAGCTATTTGAACCACTTCCCCGCCGGCACCTGGATGGTTATCTTGGGCATAGCATTTTATCAAATCACCTCATTCTTTGGGGCACACGTGAGGACACAAATGCAAACAAGCCTGAATGGTCCCCAGGACTATATGCGAATGAAAACTCACACCCCAGAAGTGACTCGAACCCATACTCCCAGGAGCAACGCAACTGGTAACTACAGGACGCCTTAATCCGCTTGACCATCACGACCGGACAAAGGAAGTGATAGCCTAAGCTATTTGAACCACTTCCCCGCCGGCACCTGGATGGTTATCTTGGGCATAGCATTTTATCAAATCACCTCATTCTTTGGGGCACACGTGAGGAACACAAATGCAAACAAGCCCCAGGACTATATGCGAATGAAAACTCACACCCCAGAAGTGACTCGAACCCATACTCCCAGGAGCAACGCAACTGGTAACTACAGGACGCCTTAATCCGCTTGACCATCACGACCGGACAAAAGGAAGTGATAGCCTAAGCTATTTGAACCACTTCCCCGCCGGCACCTGGATGGTTATCTTGGGCATAGCATTTTATCAAATCACCTCATTCTTTGGGGCACACGTGAGGAACACAAATGCAACAAGCCTGAATGGTCCCCAGGACTATATGCGAATGAAAACTCACACCCCAGAAGTGACTCGAACCCATACTCCCAGGAGCAACGCAACTGGTAACTACAGGCCGCCTTAATCCGCTTGACCATCACGACCGGACAAAAGGAAGTGATAGCCTAAGCTATTTGAACCACTTCCCCGCCGGCACCTGGATGGTTATCTTGGGCATAGCATTTTATCAAATCACCTCATTCTTGGGGCACACGTGAGGAACACAAATGCAAACAAGCCTGAATGGTCCCCAGGACTATATGCGAATGAAAACTCACACCCCAGAAGTGACTCGAACCCATACTCCCAGGAGCAACGCAACTGGTAACTACAGGACGCCTTAATCCGCTTGACCATCACGACCGGACAAAAGGAAGTGATAGCCTAAGCTATTTGAACCACTTCCCCGCCGGCACCTGGATGGTTATCTTGGGCATAGCATTTTATCAAATCACCTCATTCTTTGGGGCACACGTGAGGAACACAAATGCAACAAGCCTGAATGGTCCCCAGGACTATATGCGAATGAAAACTCACACCCGAAGTGACTCGAACCCATACTCCCAGGAGCAACGCAACTGGTAACTACAGGCCGCCTTAATCCGCTTGACCATCACGACCGGACAAAAGGAAGTGATAGCCTAAGCTATTTGAACCACTTCCCCGCCGGCACCTGGATGGTTATCTTGGGCATAGCATTTTATCAAATCACCTCATTCTTTGGGGCACACGTGAGGAACACAAATGCAAACAAGCCTGAATGGTCCCCAGGACTATATGCGAATGAAACTCACACCCCAGAAGTGACTCGAACCCATACTCCCAGGAGCAACGCAACTGGTAACTACAGGCCGCCTTAATCCGCTTGACCATCACGACCGGACAAAAGGAATGATAGCCTAAGCTATTTGAACCACTTCCTCCCCGCC
>WNGS01000247.1:0-17650 GCA_020271785.1 Procambarus virginalis | reverse complement strand
TACATATATATCTATGTGTGGGTGTGTGCAAGCACCAAGTTCATCAGAGAATTTACTGTGACTACTATTATAATTTCCTGTGATTATATTATATATATTGGTAGTAAACCAGATATTGGTGTGGATTGATCTCTATATTCTATTAACTGATACTGTGAGCGCTCTGGGTACCTCACCACACACAGTGCTCTCTGTGCTTAGACTCAAGTGAGGACTTGCTCACGACATATAAAATATCCTGACAAGAATATATATAGCTAACTAAAGGGGAAATGGGAGGGTAACTGTAAACACCTACTTCACCTATCCTAGGATGACAGTTGGTTTGTAGCTCCTGGTCCAGGCTCTCGCCTCGTTCACCATCCAGAAACACAAGCCCACGCCTTAGGATGTCGCGTCTCGCCTTCTGTACACTGCAGGTCCGTGCTCCTTCCCTACAGTACGTCGCAGGGTGAAGTCGTCTCCTGGCCGTCAACTTTTTTTCCCAACTACGGCACGCCAGCCTACGTCTCGGCGGTCGTCGCACCGTTTCCCAAATAGTCCTTGTCACTGTACTCCCAGAGTTACTGCTCTCACCACCACGAAGTCACTGTGGTTATCAGCCGTCCCAGACATACTGCTTAACTCCCACACGCACAGCACCCGACTTCAGAGCACTTGAAGCTCACTTCACTGTCAATTCCCTCGTCGTCTAGATATCGCTAGGTATTTGGGAAGACTTCTCGACGTGTTGCATCCAACTGTTGACTCGTAGGGTTCCACGAGGTGGGGTTACTGTCAAACTTGACAGGATCGTCGATCACACGTTCAACCTGTAACAGGGCATCAACCCGTTTCACTCACAGTGGGTTGGCCCGGCCACTAAACTGTCTCTTATACTGGTGAACCGCCAATGACGACACACGTCGATGCCCCCCACTTCTTGCAACGCAACCTGTCCCTGAGCACTTGTTGCTCAATATTTGTCAATTCCTTAGCTGAGCCACATCTGGGTTGCAGGAAGACCTCACAGAGTGCGCGCCAACAACTGGAGACGCTTACATCCACCGAGTTCGTTAAATCCGTCACTCTGACAGGATGACCGATCGCGCGTCCTACCTCTCGGACGCGTCGTGAAAGACTGATATCGCCACGGCGCCAACACGGCCGGACCCCCCATGCCTATGTGACGTCACTTTTTCCAAAGTCGGTTTTCATTGCTCCCAGTGCCACGTCGCTGACGGTGACCAATCTGGCGCCACTGACGTCACAAAGTTTTGGCGGAGAACAGACTCGCCAGCGGCATATTGGCTCCCTAAAGGGCCTATCCCACAGGCCAAAATGTTCTATTTTCGCAAATTTCTCGGCTCATCGAGAATACTGTTCTCTCCCACATATTTCAATTGATGCCTGCAATGTAGAGAACGCTCGGGAATAGTGGACATGACTCTTACAGCAGGCGGGAGAATTAGAAGGGGGGGGAACACCGTCACATAGCCTAAGCTATTTGAACCATTTCCCCGCCGGCACTGGATGGTTATCTTGTGCATAGCATTTTATCAAATCACCTCATTCTTTGGGGCACACGTGAGAAACACAAATGCAAACAAGCCTGAATGTTCCCCGGACTATATGCGAATGAAACTCACACCCCAGAAGTGACTCGAACCCATACTCCCAGGAGCAACGCAACTGGTAACTACAGGCCATCTTAATCCGCTTGACCATCACGACCGGACAAAAGGAGTGATAGCCTAAGCTATTTGAACCACTTCCTCGCTGACACCTGGATGGTTTCTTGGGCATAGCATTTTATCAAATCACCTCATTCTTTGGGGCACACGTGAGGAACACAAATGCAAACAAGCCTGAATGGTCCACAGGAATATATGCGAATGAAAACTCACACCCCAGAAGTGACTCGAACCCATACTCCCAGGAGCAACGCAACTGGGACCTACAGGCCGCCTTAATCCGCTTGACCATCACGACCGGACAAAAGGAAGTGATAGCCTAAGCTATTTGAACCACTTCCCCGCCGGCACCTGGATGGTTATCTTGGGCATAGCATTTTATCAAATCACCTCATTCTTTAGGGCACACTTGAGGAACACAAATGCAAACAAGCCTGAATGGTCCCCAGGATATATGCGAATGAAAACTCACACCCCCAAAGTGACTCGAACCCGTACTCCCAGGCGCAACGCAACTGGTAACTACAGGCCGCCTTAATCCGATTGACCATCACGACCGGACAAAAGGAAGTGATAGCCTAAGCTATTTGAACCACTTCCCCGCCGGCACCTGGATGGTTATCTTGGGCATGGCATTTTATCAAATCACATCATTCTTTGGGGCACACGTGAGGAACACAAATGCAAACAAGCCTGAATGGTCCCCAGGACTATATGCGAATGAAAACTCACACCCCAGAAGTGACTCGAACCCATACTCCCAGGAGCAACGCAACTGGTAACTACAGGCCGCCTTAATCCGCTTGACCATCACGACCGGACAAAGGAAGTGATAGCCTAAGCTATTTGAACCTTTTCCCCGCCGGCACCTGGATGGTTATCTTGGGCATAGCATTTTATCAAATCACCTCATTCTTTGGGGCACACGTGAGAACACAAATGCAAACAAGCCTGAATGGTCCCCAGGACTATATGCGATGAAAACTCACAACCAGAAGTGACTCGAACCCATACTCCCAGGAGCAACGCAACTGGTAACTACAGGCCGCCTTAATCCGCTTGACCATCACGACCGGACAAAAGGAAGTGATAGCCTAAGCTATTTGAACCACTCCCCGCCGGCACCTGGATGGTTATCTTGGGCATAGCATTTTATCAAATCACCTCATTCTTTGGGGCACACGTGAGGAACACAAATGCAAACAAGCCTGAATGGTCCCCAGGACTATATGCGAATGAAAACTCACACCCCAGAAGTGACTCAACCCATACTCCCAGGAGCAACGCAACTGGTAACTACAGGCCGCCTTAATCCGCTTGACCATCACGACCGGACAAAAGGAAGTGATAGCCTAAGCTATTTGAACCACTTCCCCGCCGGCACCTGGATGGTTATCTTGGGCATAGCATTTTATCAAATCACCTCATTCTTTGGGCACACGTGAGGAACACAAATGCAAACAAGCCTGAATGGTCCCCAGGACTATATGCGAATAAAACTCACACCCCAGAAGTGACTCGAACCCATACTCCCAGGAGCAACGCAACTGGTAACTACAGGCCGCCTTAATCCGCTTGACCATCACGACCGACAAAAAGAAGTGATAGCCTAAGCTATTTGAACCACTTCCCCGCCGGCACCTGGATGGTTATCTTGGGCATAGCATTTTATCAAATCACCTCATTCTTTGGGGCACCGTGAGGAACACAAATGCAAACAAGCCTGAATGGTCCCCAGGACTATATGCGAATGAAAACTCACACCCCAGAAGTGACTCGAACCCATACTCCCAGGAGCAACGCAACTGGTAACTACAGGCCGCCTTAATCCGCTTGACCATCAAGACCGGACAAAAGGAAGTGATAGCCTAAGCTATTTTATCCACTTCCCCGCCGGCACCTGGATGGTTATCTTGGGCATAGCATTTTATCAAATCACCTCATTCTTTGGGCACACGTGAGGAACACAAATGCAAACAAGCCTGAATGGTCCCCAGGACTATATGCGAATGAAAACTCACAAACCAGAAGTGACTCGAACCCATACTCCCAGGAGCAACGCAACTGGTAACTACAGGCCGCCTAATCCGCTGGACCATCATGACCGGACAAAAGGAAGTGATAGCCTAAGCTATTTGAACCACTTCCCCGCCGGCACCTGGATGGTTATCTTGGGCACAGCATTTATCAAATCACCATTCTTTGGGGCACAAGTGAGGAACATAAATGCAAACAAGCCTGAATGGTCCCCAGGACTATATGCGAATGAAAACTCACACCCCAGAAGTGACTCGAACCCATACTCCCAGGAGCAACGCAGCTGGTAACTACAGCCGCCTTAATCCGCTTGACCATCACGACCGCACAAAGGAATGATAGCCTAAGCTATTTGAACCACTTCCCCGCCGGCACCTGGATGGTTATCTTGGGCCAGCATTTTATCAAATCACCTCATTCTTTGGGGCACAATGAGGAACACAAATGCAAACAAGCCTGAATGGTCCCCAGGACTATATGCGAATAAAAACTCACACCCCAGAAGTGACTCGAACCCGTACTCCCAGGAGCAACGCAACTGGTAACTACAGGCCGCCTTAATCTGCTTGACCATCACGACCGACAAAAGGAAGTGATAGCCTAAGCTATTTGAACCACTTCCCCGCCGGCACCTGGATGGTTATCTTGGGCATGGCATTTTATCAAATCACATCATTCTTTGGGGCACACGTGAGGAACACAAATGCAAACAAGCCTGAATGGTCCCCAGGACTATATGCGAATGAAAACTCACACCCCAGAAGTGACTCGAACCCATACTCCCAGAGCAACGCAACTGGTAACTACAGGCCGCCTTAATCCGCTTGACCATCACGACCGGACAAAGGAAGTGATAGCTGTCGGGGTTTCACGGTGTTCGTTAGAGAAGGGTTAAAGCAAAGGTAGACTGGATCTCCTTTCCAGGTGGTTGCTCCGACAATAACCCTTACTCACCGTCGTTCGGCGGGTCTTCCCTCGATCCTCTAGGCTCCACTGCTCGCCTCGGAGAGTACCCCAGTCGTCTCACACCGGCCTTTAATTGCAAGATGAGTGGGGCACAGATCGTTCCCTCAATCTGTGGCCCGCCCCGACACCGAACTCTTACACAGCCTTCAAGGTCGCCAACTGGTTTTCAGGTGTCCAGTAACACTGCAGTGGTCAGGTGTAATTGGCAAGAGCAAATTCCAGTAATATGGTATCAGGCAGGTCACTCTGCTTTACTTCATTACACGGTCACAAGATAAATGGAGGGGATGATATCAAACACCAAAGAGTTTTGGTATTTTACTTAAAGACAACGAGAAATATATATGCATCAATGTATCAGGAATAATATATGACAATTGCTCCATTCATAGCATAATATTCTGGAGCGCAACAATATGGTAACACCGGCAGCGCCACCTGTCAGATGTCAGCTGACCGGGACCCTCGCGATCGTGGGAACAGACTAGTACTTGTTTTCTAATTCTGTCACGATCCCCGTTTATTTAACTTTTTCCAAAACACTATTCAACATTCACATGGCTTACTTATGATTTCACTGGCCTCACGATCAACATCTTATTCACAATACTCTCACAGTGGCTTTTCACCGTACCAAAAGATTACTCTATTCTTAATAATATTTACTGTGAATGCACTCGCTTGATCACTGAACTTTTCTTTATATCTATACTTTCTCTCAAAGAGATATCACTGGCAATCACTTCACGTATATGATATTATTCAGTACACAGGCATGTCATATATAAATCAGTAATCCATTTCAGGCATATATTATATAAATCATGAAGATCAATACACAGGCATTTATATCAATAGATCAGGAGATCAACACACAGGCATTTATATCGATAGATTATAGAGATCAACACACGGCACTTATATCAATAGATTATAGAGATCAATCCACAGGCATTTATATCAATAGATTATAGAGATCAATCCACACCAATATCTGGTTTACTACCAATATATATATAATAATAATCACAAGAATTAATAATAGTCACAGTAAATTCTCTGATGAATCTTGGTGCTTGCACACACCCACATAGATATATATGTAAACTGATACTGTGAGCGCTCTGGGTAGCCTCACCACACACTGTGCTCTCTGTGACTTAGACTCAAGTGAGACTTGCTCACGACATATAAAATATCCTGACAAGAATATATATAGCTAACTAAAGGGGAAATGGGAGGGTAACTGTAAACACCTACTTCACCTATCCTAGGATGACAGTTGGGTTGTAGCTCCTGGTCCAGGCTCTCGCCTCGTTCACCATCCAGAAACACAAGCCCACGCCTTAGGATGTCGCGTCTCGCCGCTTCTGTACACTGCAGGTCCGTGCTCCTTCCTCTACAGTACGTCGCAGGGTTGAAGTCGGTCTCCTGGCCGTCAACTTTCCTCCCAACTACGGCAGCCAGCCTACGTCTCGGCGGTCGTCGCACGTTTCCCAATAGTCCTTGTCACTGTACTCCCAGAGAACTGCCTCTCACCACTACGAAGTCACTGTGAAGTTATCAGCCGTCCCAGACGATACTGCTTAAGCTCCACACGCACAGCACCCGACTTCAGAGCACTTGAAGCTCACTTCACTGTCAATTCCCTCGTCGTCTAGATATATCGCTAGGTATTTGGGAAGACTTCTCGACGTGCTTGCATCCAACTGTTGACTGATCGTAGTTTCCACGAAGGTGGGGTTACTGTCAAACTTGACAGGATCGTCGATCACACGTTCAACCTGGTTGACAGGGCAGTCAACCCGGTTCACTCACGGTGGGTGGCCGGCCACTAAGCTGTCTCTTATACTGGTGAACCGCCAATGACGACACACGTCGATGCCCGGCCCACTTCTTGCAACGCACCTGTCCCTGAGCACTTGTTGCTCAATATTCTGTCAATTCCTTAGCTGAGCCACATCTGGGTTGCAGGAAGACCTCACAGAGTGCGTGCCAACAACTGGAGACGCTTACATCCACCGGAGTTCGGTAAATCCGTCACTCTGACAGGATGACCGATCGCGCGTCCTACCTCTCGGACGTGTCGTGAAAGACTGATATCGCCACGGCGCCAACACGGCCGGACCCCCCATGCCTATGTGACGTCACTTTTTCCCAAGTTGGTTTTCATTGGCTCCCAGTGCCACGTCGCTGACGGTGACCAATCTGGCGCCACTGACGTCACACAGTTTTGGCGGGAGAACAGACTCGCCAGCGCCATATTGGCTCCCTAAAGGGCCTATCCCACAGGCCAAAATGTCTATTTTCGCAAATTTCTCGGCTCATCGAGAATACTGTTCTCTCCCACATATGTTCAATTGATGCCTGCAATGTAGAGAACGCTCGGAATAGTGGACATGACTCTTACAGCAGGCGTGGGAGAATTAGAAGGGGGGAACACCGTCACATACCCCTCCCCTTAAAATAAGAGTCATGTCTGGTTAGTGCATGCGGGACAACGCATCTGCGACTACGTTGTCCTTTCCACTGAAAATCTTGGCTTCCAGCCAGTATTGCAGCCGCCAATGTGTGACACTCCTCATGTGTCTGCAGACCGTCTTCAAGGTCATCCTGGGCGTCCACTGCTTATCTATTGCGGACCGAGGGCTCCACACCTCACGTCCGTTCACCAGCTGGAACTGTGAGAAGTTTAACGGTTCTGCCACTGCTTTGCGAATGGCCAACAAAACAGGGCCGCTGTCTCTTCCCACTCGTCTTCCTGCTCTACGCAGCACATTCTCAGAGCTGTCTCTGAGGTGGAGTGGAATCTTCCGGCCGCCCCCTTCGACTGCGATCGGTAGGGCGACGACCGAATCTGCATCACTCCCCAATTTATCACTGTTCGTCTGACACACTCAGACCGGAATATATTTCCACTGTCAGCCTGATTTCCCTGGGCCTTCACCCAAGAGAAAAGATGTTGTAGTTGCCCAGCCACTTCTCTCGACGTTGAACGTCGCATCGTGGTCACCCCTAGGTGACCCGCAGAGTCAACAGCGTGCAACGGACTCAACACTGCCGCTCTGCACTTGGCTGGCAACGCTACTTGCCTCTCGTACCTGGAGAGGCTTTTCCGACCTCCATCCTTACAGGTTTACACTGTCTTACTAATATGCCTTCTTGCCTGTTAAAGTGAGTAGCTTTCTCGGGACCAACACGTCCTCTTTGGCCTTACAAATCAACTTGGGGGATTCTGCTGCTGCTGCATCTCCTCGAGACGAGTGCGGTCCACCCCAGGAGAACCGGTGAGGGTCACCTGTACCTCACCTTCTGGGCTGCCTTCGCCCTCCACTCGCTCTCCGGTTCCATGACGAGGTGATCATTTTCCAGGCCGTCGTCGTCTCCTCGTCGGCCTTATCAGATCCACGCTCTCCTCGTCCGTCGCACTGCCTCGGAACTACAGCACATACAGGGAACGCCTCCATGGCGATTCCTTTCTCGTCCCCACAGGCGTCGAACACTTCGCCTTTCTTCTCGAAGTGCTCCAAGCACTCTCGTCCTTCACAAGGTTCGGTAGGACACGTCCTCCACATGCGTCATTTCCCAAAATGACCTGTCCTCCCTCGGGGCATCGTCGCACAGACTTCCACTACTAGGTTTTGGCATCCATAAACCGAACTCAGGGTTACCTGGTGTAGGGCATCTGCACTGGGCCTCCCACAGTGGTCACACTTGCCTCACCTACACAGGTATTCTCGTGACACTCAGGGAAAAGGGTTCTGCTCACCAGGGTAAATTCCGCCCAGCACGAATGGGTTAGCCTCCTTCTGCCTACGTACGGGTCCATCCCGCACTCCTTCGGCTAACTGGTCCTCTACCCGTACAAAAGCAACGTAACCCCGCTGCTTAGGACGTCTGCATTCGCGCGCCATGTGTCCTATTAACCCGCAGTTGAAACAGCGGATCCTTCTCCTCCCGCGGACTTCTCTGCGCCTTCCAAGACTCATGCTCAGCTTCTCCGGCCGTGACGATAACAAGATCTCTTGAGCTCTCCCTCGGTGACTTCTTCGGCGGTTCCACAGCACTCTTCTGTCCTCTGCTGTCTCCACTTGAGGGTAGGACTTAGGATAACTCGGTCCCGTCCTCCAACCGTCCGACCTTCTATTATTCCTCCCATAACTGGAGAATGCGGGCGTCGGTGCTGTCCCTCTCGACGTGGACGTAACGCTTCTTCTAGCATGTCTGCTCGATCGGCCGCGGCTCTCAGGTCTTGATGTCCGCCTCCTTTACTCTCACCCTAATCTCGGGAGAGAGCACGGACATGAACTTTTCCATGACCATCAGCCCTTTGATATCTTCAGCCGATCTTGCTCCTTCTGANCATCCACCGGAGTTCGGTAAATCCGTCACTCTGACAGGAGACCGATCGCGCGTCCTACCTCTCGGACGCGTCGTGAAAGACTGATATCGCCACGGCGCCAACACGGCCGGACCCCCATGCCTATGTACGTCACTTTTTCCAAAGTCGTTTTCATTGGCTCCCAGTGCCACGTCGCTGACGGTGACCAATCTGGCGCCACTGACGTCACAAAGTTTTGGCGGAGAACACTCGCCAGCGGCATATTGGCTCCCTAAAGGGCCTACCCACAGGCCAAATGTTCTATTTTCGCAAATTTCTCGGCTCTCGAGAATACTGTTCTCTCCCACATATGTTCAATTGATGCCTGCAATGTAGAAACGCTCGGGAATAGTGGACATGACTCTTACAGCAGGCGGGGAGAATTAGAAGGGGGGGGAACACCGTCACATAGCCTAAGCTATTTGAACCATTTCCCCCGCCGCACCTGGATGGTTATCTTGTGCATAGCATTTTATCAAATCACACCTCATTCTTTGGGGCACACGTGAGAAACACAAATGCAAACAAGCCTGAATGTTCCCCGGACTATATGCGAATGAAACTCACACCCCCAGAAGTGACTCGAACCCATACTCCCAGGAGCACGCAACTGGTAACTACAGGCCTCTTAATCCGCTTGACCATCACGACCGGACAAAAGGAGTGATAGCCTAAGCTATTTGAACCACTTCCTCCTCGCTGACACCTGGATGGTTATCTTGGGCATAGCATTTTATCAAATCACCTCATTCTTTGGGGCACACGTGAGGAACACAAATGCAAACAAGCCTGAATGGTCCACAGGACTATATGCGAATGAAAACTCACACCCCAAAGTGACTCGAACCCATACTCCCAGAGCAACGCAACTGGGACCTACAGGCCGCCTTAATCCGCTTGACCATCACGACCCGGACAAAAGGAAGTGATAGCCTAAGCTATTTGAACCACTTCCCCGCCGGCACCTGGATGGTTATCTTGGGCATAGCATTTTATCAAATCACCTCATTCTTTAGGGCACACTTGAGGAACACAAACAAACAAGCCTGAATGGTCCCCAGGACTATATCGAATGAAAACTCCACACCCCCAAAGTGACTCGAACCCGTACTCCCAGCGAACGCAACTGGTAACTACAGCCGCCTTAATCCGATTGACCATCACGACCGGACAAAAGAAGTGATAGCCTAAGCTATTTGAACCACTTCCCCGCCGGCACCTGGATGGTTATCTTGGGCATAGCATTTTATCAAATCACATCATTCTTTGGGGCACACGTGAGGAACACAAATGCAAACAAGCCTGAATGGTCCCCAGGACTATATGCGAATGAAAACACCCCAGAAGTGACTCGAACCCATACTCCCAGGAGCAACGCAACTGGTAACTACAGGCCGCCTTAATCCGCTTGACCATCACGACCGGACAAAAGGAAGTGATAGCCTAAGCTATTTGAACCATTTCCCCGCCGGCACCTGGATGGTTATCTTGGGCATAGCATTTTATCAAATCACCTCATTCTTTGGGGCACACGTGAGGAACACAAATGCAAACAAGCCTGAATGGTCCCCAGGACTATATGCGAATGAAAACTCACAACCAGAAGTGACTCGAACCCATACTCCCAGGAGCAGCAACTGGTAACTACAGGCCGCCTTAATCCGCTGGACCATCGACCGGACAAAAGGAAGTGATAGCCTAAGCTATTTGAACCACTTCCCCGCCGGCACCTGGATGGTTATCTTGGGCATAGCATTTTATCAAATCACCTCATTCTTTGGGGCACACGTGAGGAACACAAATGCAAACAAGCCTGAATGGTCCCAGATATATGCGAATATAAACTCACACCCCAGAAGTGACTCGAACCCATACTCCCAGGAGCAACGCAACTGGTAACTACAGGCCGCCTTAATCCGCTTGACCATCACGACCGGACAAAAGGAAGTGATAGCCTAAGCTATTTGAACTTTCCCCGCCGGCACCTGGATGGTTATCTTGGGCATAGCATTTTATCAAATCACCTCATTCTTTGGGGCACACGTGAGGAACACAAATGCAAACAAGCCTGAATGGTCCCCAGGACTATATGCGAATATAAACTCACACCCCGAAGTGACTCGAACCCATACTCCCAGGAGCAACGCAACTGGTAACTACAGGCCGCCTTAATCCGCTTGACCATCACGACCGGACAAAGGAAGTGATAGCCTAAGCTATTTGAACCACTTCCCCGCCGGCACCTGGATGGTTATCTTGGGCATAGCATTTTATCAAATCACCTCATTCTTTGGGGCACACGTGAGGAACACAAATGCAAACAAGCCTGAATGGTCCCCAGGACTATATGCGAATGAAAACTCACACCCCAGAAGTGACTCGAACCCATACTCCCAGGAGCAACGCAACTGGTAACTACAGGCCGCTTTAATCCGCTTGACCATCACGACCGGACAAAAGGAAGTGATAGCCTAAGCTATTTGAACCACTTCCCCGCCGGCACCTGGATGGTTATCTTGGGCATAGCATTTTATCAAATCACCTCATTCTTTGGGGCACACGTGAGGAACACAAATGCAAACAAGCCTGAATGGTCCCCAGGACTATATGCGAATGAAAACTCACACCAGAAGTGACTCGAACCCATACTCCCAGGAGCAACGCAACTGGTAACTACAGGCCGCCTTAATCCGCTGGACCATCATGACCGGACAAAAGGAAGTGATAGCCTAAGCTATTTGAACCACTTCCCCGCCGGCACCTGGATGGTTATCTTGGGCACAGCATTTTATCAAATCACCACATTCTTTGGGGCACAAGTGAGGAACACAAATGCAAACAAGCCTGAATGGTCCCCAGGACTATATGCGAATGAAAACTCACACCCCAGAAGTGACTCGAACCCATACTCCCAGGAGCAACGCAGCTGGTAACTACAGGCCGCCTTAATCCGCTTGACCATCACGACCGCACAAAAGGAAGTGATAGCCTAAGCTATTTGAACCACTTCCCCGCCGGCACCTGGATGGTTATCTTGGGCACAGCATTTTATCAAATCACCTCATTCTTTGGGGCACACGTGAGGAACACAAATGCAAACAAGCCTGAATGGTCCCCAGGACTATATGCGAATGAAAACTCACACCCCAGAAGTGACTCGAACCCGTACTCCCAGGAGCAACGCAACTGGTAACTACAGGCCGCCTTAATCTGCTTGACCATCACGACCGGACAAAAGGAAGTGATAGCCTAAGCTATTTGAACCACTTCCCCGCCGGCACCTGGATGGTTATCTTGGGCATGGCATTTTATCAAATCACATCATTCTTTGGGGCACACGTGAGGAACACAAATGCAAACAAGCCTGAATGGTCCCCAGGACTATATGCGAATGAAAACTCACACCCCAGAAGTGACTCGAACCCATACTCCCAGAGCAACGCAGCTGGTAACTACAGGCCGCCTTAATCCGCTGACCATCACGACCGGACAAAAGGAAGTGATAGCTGTCGGGGTTTCACGGTGTTCGTTAGAGAAGGGTTAAAGCAAAGGTAGACTGGATCTCCTTTCCAGGTGGTTGCTCCGACAATAACCCTTACTCACCGTCGTTCGGCGGGTCTTCCCTCGATCCTCTAGGCTCCACTGCTCGCCTCGGAGAGTACCCCAGTCGGTCTCACAACCGGCCTTTAAATTGCAAGATGAGTGGGGGCACAGATCGTTCCCTCAATCTGTGGCCCGCCCCGACACCGAACTCTTACACAGCCTTCAAGGTCGCCAACTGGTTTTCAGGTGTCCAGTAACACTGCAGTGGTCAGGTGTAATTGTGGCAAGAGCAAATTCCAGTAATATGGTATCAGGC
Organism: Procambarus virginalis; assembly: GCA_020271785.1. Taxonomy (NCBI): domain Eukaryota; kingdom Metazoa; phylum Arthropoda; class Malacostraca; order Decapoda; family Cambaridae; genus Procambarus; species Procambarus virginalis. The sequence continues at coordinate 4,734 of WNGS01000247.1, read as the reverse complement.
AGGTCACTCTGCTTTACTTCATTACACGGTCACAAGATAAATGGAGGGGATGATATCAAACACCAAAGAGTTTTGGTATTTTACTTAAAAGACAACGAGAAATATATATGCATCAATGTATCAGGAATAATATATGACAATTGCTCCATTCATAGCATAATATTCTGGAGCGCACCGATATGGTAACACCGGCAGCGCCACCTGTCAGATGTCAGCTGACCGGGACCCTCGCGATCGTGGGAACAGACTAGTACTTGTTTTCTAATTCTGTCACGATCCCCGTTTATTTAACTTTTTCCAAAACACTATTCAACATTCACATGGCTTACTTATGATTTCACTGGCCTCACGATCAACATCTTATTCACAATACTCTCACAGTGACTTTTCACCGTACCAAAAGATTACTCTATTCTTAATAATATTTACTGTGAATGCACTCGCTTGATCACTGAACTTTTCTTTATATCTATACTTTCTCTCAAAGAGATATCACTGGCAATCACTTCACGTATATGATATTATTCAGTACACAGGCATGTCATATATAAATCAGTAATCAATTTCAGGCATATATATATAAAATCATGAAGATCAATACACAGGCATTTATATCAATAGATCATAGAGATCAACACACAGGCATTTATATCGATAGATTATAGAGATCAACACACGGGCACTTATATCAATAGATTATAGAGATCAATCCACAGGCATTTATATCAATAGATTATAGAGATCAATCCACACCAATATCTGGTTTACTACCATATATATAATAATAATAATCACAGAAATTAATAATAGTCACAGTAAATTCTCTGATGAATCTTGGTGCTTGCACACACCCACACATAGATATATATGTAAACTGATACTGTGAGCGCTCTGGGTAGCCTCACCACACACTGTGCTCTCTGTGACTTAGACTCAAGTGAGACTTGCTCACGACATATAAAATATCCTGACAAGAATATATATAGCTAACTAAAGGGGAAATGGGAGGGTAACTGTAAACACCTACTTCACCTATCCTAGGATGACAGTTGGGTTGTAGCTCCTGGTCCAGGCTCTCGCCTCGTTCACCATCCAGAAACACAAGCCCACGCCTTAGGATGTCGCGTCTCGCCGCTTCTGTACACTGCAGGTCCGTGCTCCTTCCTCTACAGTACGTCGCAGGGTTGAAGTCGGTCTCCTGGCCGTCAACTTTCCTCCCAACTACGGCAGCCAGCCTACGTCTCGGCGGTCGTCGCACGTTTCCCAATTAGTCCTTGTCACTGTACTCCCAGAGGAACTGCCTCTCACCACTACGAAGTCACTGTGAAGTTATCAGCCGTCCCAGACGATACTGCTTAAGCTCCACACGCACAGCACCCGACTTCAGAGCACTTGAAGCTCACTTCACTGTCAATTCCCTCGTCGTCTAGATATATCGCTAGGTATTTGGGAAGACTTCTCGACGTGCTTGCATCCAACTGTTGACTCGTAGGGTTCCACGAAGGTGGGGTTACTGTCAAACTTGACAGGATCGTCGATCACACGTTCAACCTGGTTGACAAGGCTGTCAACCCGGTTCACTCACGGTGGGTTGGCCCGGCCACTAAGCTGTCTCTTATACTGGTGAACTGCCAATGACGACACACGTCGATGCCCGGCCCACTTCTTGCAACGCACCTGTCCCTGAGCACTTGTTGCTCAATATTCTGTCAATTCCTTATCTGAGCCACATCTGGGTTGCAGGAAGACCTCACAGAGTGCGTGCCAACAACTGGAGACGCTTACATCCACCGGAGTTCGGTAAATCCGTCACTCTGACAGGATGACCGATCGCGCGTCCTACCTCTCGGACGCGTCGTGAAAGACTGATATCGCCACGGCGCCAACACGGCCGGACCCCCCATGCCTATGTGACGTCACTTTTTCCAAAGTTGGTTTTCATTGGCTCCCAGTGCCACGTCGCTGACGGTGACCAATCTGGCGCCACTGACGTCACACAGTTTTGGCGGGAGAACAGACTCGCCAGCGCCATATTGGCTCCCTAAAGGGCCTATCCCACAGGCCAAAATGTTCTATTTTCGCAAATTTCTCGGCTCATCGAGAATACTGTTCTCTCCCACATATGTTCAATTGATGCCTGCAATGTAGAGAACGCTCGGGAATAGTGGACATGACTCTTACAGCAGGCGTGGGAGAATTAGAAGGGGGGGAACACCGTCACATACCCCTCCCCTTAAAATAAGAGTCATGTCTGGTTAGTGCATGCGGGACAACGCATCTGCGACTACGTTGTCCTTTCCACTGAAAATCTTGGCTTCCAGCCAGTATTGCAGCCGCCAATGTGTGACACTCCTCATGTGTCTGCAGACCGTCTTCAAGGTCATCCTGGGCGTCCACTGCTTATCTATTGCGGACCGAGGGCTCCACACCTCACGTCCGTTCACCAGCTGGAACTGTGAGAAGTTTAACGGTTCTGCCACTGCTTTGCGAATGGCCAACAAAACAGGGCCCGCTGTCTCTTCCCACTCGTCTTCCTGCTCTACGCAGAACATTCTCAGAGTTGTCTCTGAGGTGGAGTGGAATCTTCCGACCGCCCCCTTCGACTGCGATCGGTAGGGCGACGACCGAATCTGCATCACTCCCCGATTTATCACTGTTCGTCTGACACACTCAGACCGGAATATATTTCCAATGTCAGCCTGATTTTCCCTGGGCCTCCTCACCCAAGAGAAAAGATGTTGTAGTTGCCCAGCCACTTCTCTCGACGTTGAACGTCGCATCGTGGTCACCCCTAGGTGACCCACAGAGTCAACAGCGTGCAACGGACTCAACGCTGCCACTCTGCACTTGGCTGGCAACGCTACTTGGCCTCTCGTACCTGGAGAGGCTTTTCCGACCTCCATCCTTACAGGTTTACACTGTCTTACTAATATGCCTTCTTGCCTGTTAAAGTGAGTAGCTTTCTCGGGATCAACACGTCCTCTTTTGGCCTTACAAATCAACTTGGGGGATTCTGCCTGCTGCATCTCCTCGAGACGAGTGCGGTCCACCCCAGGAGAACCGGTGAGGGTCACCTGTACCTCACCATCTGGGCTGCCTTCGCCCTCCACTCGCTCTCCTGGTTCCATGACGAGGTGATCATTTTCCAGGCCGTCGGTCGTCTCCTCGTCGGCCTTATCAGATCCACGCTCTCCTCGTCCGTCGCACTGCCTCGGAACTACAGCACATACAGGGAACGCCTCCATGGCGATTCCTTTCTCGTCCCCACAGGCGTCGAACACTTCGCCTTTCTTCTCGAAGTGCTCCAAGCACTCCTCGTCCTTCACGAGGTTCGGTAGGACACGTCCTCCACATGCGTCATTTCCCAAAATGACCTGTGCCTCCCTCGTGGGCATCGTCGCACAGACTTCCACTACTAGGTTTTGGCATCCATAAACCGAACTCAGGGTTACCTGGTGTAGTGCCATCTGCACTGGGCCTCCCACAGTGGTCACACTTGCCTCACCTACACAGGCATTCTCGTGACACTCAGGGAAAAGGGTTCTGCTCACCAGGGTAAATTCCGCCCCAGCACGAATGGGTTAGCCTCCTTCTTCCTACGTACGGGTCCATCCCGCACTCCTTCAGCTAACTGGTTCTCTACCCGTACAAAAGCAACGTAACCCCGCTGCTTAGGACGTTTGCACTCGCGCGCCATGTGTCCTATTAACCCGCAGTTGAAACAGCGGATCCTTCTCCTCCCGCGGACTTCTCTTGCGCCTTCCAAAGACTCATGCTCAGCTTCTCCGGCCGTAACGATAACAAGATCTCTTGAGCTCTCCCTCGGTGACTTCTTCGGCGGTTCCACAGCACTCTTCTGTCCTCTGCTGTCTCCACTTGAGGGGTAGGACTTAGGATAACTCGGTCCCGTCCTCCATCCGTCCGACCTTCTATTATTCCTCCCATAACTGGAGAATGCGGGCGGTCGGTGGTGTCCCTCTCGACGCGGACATAACGCTTCTTCTAGCATGTCTGCTCGATCGGCCGCGGCTCTCAGGTCCTTGATGTCCGCCTCCTTTACTCTCACCCTAATCTCGGGAGAGAGCACGGACATGAACTTTTCCATGACCATCAGCCCTTTGATATCTTCAGCCGATCTTGCTCCTTCTGAGTGCAGCGATGAGTCCAATAACGGGCTGAAGAATGTTGACAGACCACACACTAGAAGTTGAAGGGACGACGACGTTTCGGTCCGTCCTGGACCATTCTCAGTCGCTTGCTCCTTCTGACTCAGCCATCTCAAGAATTTCCTTTCCATGTCCCACGCCGTCTCCGCATACGATTTTCCTGGCGATCGGGTACACTCTCTGAACCTCTTTCTATAGCACTCCGGCGTCAGCTTGAATGAATGGAGCACGGCTCGTTTTACTGCATCGTAGTTGGTACATTCCTGGAGATCGAGCATATTGTAAGCTTCACGAGCTTCACCAGTGAGCACTTCCTTGAACTAGCTCCGCCCACTCTGCCCTCGGCCATTTCTTCAATGTAGCGACCTTCTCAAAGTGATCGAAGAATCCCTCAGCCATCATCAGGCACGAAGACTGGCAAATCCCTCTCTCTCACTCGGCGGTCTTCCTGCTGTTGTGGTGGGGCAGGTGGAGCTAGTCCTAGCTCAACTCGCCTCAGCTCAACCTCTAACTGCTTCATCCTAGCTTCGTTCTCGCACTCTACTCGTCTCAGATGTGCCTCGTGCTC
>WNGS01000244.1:101936-114442 GCA_020271785.1 Procambarus virginalis | reverse complement strand
GGGAAGACAGTCACCACCACCACCTGTGCTCCAGGGGCAGACAGTCACAACCACCTTGCTCCAGAGGAAACAGTCGCCACCACCTGTGCTCCAGGGGAAGACAGTCACCACCACCACCTGTGCTCCAGGGAAGACAGTCGCCGCCACCACCTTGCTCCAGGGAAGACAATCGCGCCACCACCTGTGCTCCAGGGAAGACAGTCGCCACCACCTGTGCTCCAGGGGAAGACATCACCACCACCACCTGTGCTCCAGGGAAGACAGTCGCCGCTACCACCTGTGCTCCAGGGAAGACAGTCGCCACCACCACCTGTGCTCCAAAGGAAGACAGTCGCCACCACCTGTGCTCCAGGAAGACAGTCACCACCACCACCTGTGCTCCAGGGAAAGACAGTCGCCGTACCATCTGTGCTCCATCGGAAGACAGTCGCCGCCACCACCTGTGCTCCAGGGAAGACAGTCACCACCACCACCTGTGCTCCAGGGAAGACAGTCGCCGCCACCACCTGTGCTCCAGGGAAGACAGTCACCCCACCACCTGTGCTCCAGGGAAGACAGTCGCCGCCACCACCTGTGCTCCAGGGGAAGACAGTCGACGCCACCACCTGTGCTCCAGGGGAAGACAGTCACCACCACCACCTGTGCTCCAGGGGCAGACAGTCACACCACCTGTGCTCCAAGGAAACAGTCGCCACCACCTGTGCTCCAGGGGAAGACAGTCACCACCACCACCTGTGCTCCAGGGGAAGACAGTCGCCGCCACCACCTGTGCTCCAGGGGAAGACAATCGACGCCACCACCTGTGCTCCAGGGAAGACAGTCGCCACCACCTGTGCTCCAGGGAAGACAGTCACCACCACCACCTGTGCTCCAGGGGAAGACAGTCGCCGCACCATCTGTGCTCCAGGGGAAGACAGTCGCCACCACCACCTGTGCTCCAAGGAAGACAGTCGCCACCACCTGTGCTCCAGGGGAAGACAGTCACCACCACCTGTGCTCCAGGGAAAGACAGTCGCCGCTACCATCTGTGCTCCATCGGAAGACAGTCGCCGCCACCCCTGTGCTCCAGGGAAGACAGTCACCACCACCACCTGTGCTCCAGGGGAAGACAGTCGCCGCCACCACCTGTGCTCCAGGGAAGACAGTCACCACCACCACCTGTGCTCCAGGGGAGACAGTCGCCGCCACCACCTGTGCTCCAGGGGAGACAGTCGACGCCACCACCTGTGCTCCAGGGAAGACAGTCGCCACCACCTGTGCTCCAGGGGAAGACAGTCACCACCACCACCTGTGCTCCAGGGGAAGACAGTCGCCGCTACCATCTGTGCTCAGGGGAAGACAGTCGCCACCACCACCTGTGCTCCAAAGGAAGACAGTCGCCACCACCTGTGCTCCAGGGGAAGACAGTCACCACCACCACCTGTGCTCCAGGGGAAGACAGCCGCCGCTACCATCTGTGCTCCAGGGGAAGACAGTCGCCACCACCACCTGTGCTCCAAAGGAAGACAGTCGCCACCACCTGTGCTCCAGGGGAAGACAGTCACCACCACCACCTGTGCTCCAGGGGAAGACAGTCACCACCACCACCTGTGCTCCAGGGAAGACAGTCGACGCCACCACCTGTGCTCCAGGGGAAGACAGTCGCCACCACCTGTGCTCCAGGGGAAGACAGTCACCACCACCACCTGTGCTCCTGGGAAGACAGTCGCCGCCACCACCTGTGCTCCAGGGAAGACAGTCGACGCCACCACCTGTGCTCCAGGGGAAGACAGTCACCACCACCACCAGTGCTCCAGGGGAAGACAGTCGCCGCTACCATCTGTGCTCCAGAGGAAGACAGTCGACGCCACCACCTGTGCTCCAGGGGAAGACAGTCACCACCACCACCTGTGCTCCAGGGGAAGACAGTCGCCGCCACCACCTGTGCTCCAGAGGAAGACAGTCGCCACCACCACCTGTGCTCCGGGGGCAGACAGTCACCACCACCACCTGTGCTCCAGAGGAAGACAGTCACCACCACCACCAGTGCTCCAGGGGAAGACAGTCGCCGCTACCATCTGTGCTCCAGAGGAAGACAGTCGCCGCCACCACCTGTGCTCCAGGGGAAGACAGTCGCCGCCACCACCTGTGCTCCAGAGGAAGACAGTCACCACCACCACCTGTGCTCCAGGGAAGAGAGTCGCCGCCACCATCTGTGCTCCAGGGGAAGACAGTCGCCGCCACCACCTGTGCTCCATGGGAAGACAGTCGCCACCACCTGTGCTCCAGGGGAAGACAGTCGCCACCACCTGTGCTCCAGGGGAAGACTGTCGCCACCACCTGTGCTCCAGGGGAAGACAGTCGCCACCACCACCTGTGTTACAGGGGAAGACAGTTACCAACACCTGTTCTCCAGGGGAAGACAGTTACCAACACCTGTGCTCCAGGGGAAGACAGTCGCCACCACCACCTGTGCTCCACGGGAAGACAGTCACTGCCACCACCTGTGCTCCAAAGGAAGACAGTCGCCACCACCACCTGTGCTCCACGGGAAGACAGTCTCCACCACCACCTGTGGTCCACGGGAAGACAGTCGCCACCACCACCTGTGCTCCACGGGAAGACAGTCGCCGCCACCACCTGTGCTCCACGGGAAGACAGTCGCCACCACCACCTGTGCTCCACGGGAAGACAGTCGCCACCACCACCTGTGCTTCAGGGGAAGACAGTTGCCAACACCTGTGCTCCACGGGAAGACAGTCGCCACCACCACCTGTGCTCCACGGGAAGACAGTCGCCGCCACCACCTGTGCTTCAGGGGAAGACAGTTGCCAACACCTGTGCTCCAGTTTTGCTCCAAAATCAAAATTACCCACAACACCTGGGCAACGGATTCCAGTGTCTCAACAGGAGAAGCTGAACGAGAACACACACGACGGCCGTTGGGAGAGCGATGGACATCAGCCTGTACCGACAGGTGGTGTGGAGAGTCAATAGAGGGAGGAGAATGAGAATGTATCCATTACAAGCTGCCTCAAGCTTGTAATGGATACACGCACGGGAGAAGGTAGGGTGGGCCTCACCGCAGTTGAGGCAGCGAGTCTTGGGAGAAGTGCACTCCGACTTAGAGTGACCTTCACCCCCACACAAAGGACAGAGAGAGAGAGAGAGAGAGAGTCCCAGAGCAGCGGAGGGCACCCTGCCCAAACCTCCAGCACTTGTTACAGAGCCGAGGAGAGTGAATGTACTCCTGGACAGAGCACCTGGCACCAGCAAGAATGACAGGGTGAAAGGGTCCTATCATCATAGGTAATCTTCACAACCCGAAGGGACTGACGGCGACGACCACGAGGGGGACGAATAAACGTGTCAACCTGGAGGACAGAATGGCCATGAGCATCGAGGATATACCGAATATCATCGTGGCAGTCCTGGAGATTCCGAACACCGGTTGCAACATGGGGCAGGAGGAGAATAGTGCCACCACTGGCATTCAACCGAGCGTTCTTTGAGACCCGAACAGGGGTCTCGCCAAGGCAGGACAAGGCAGCCAAGCGGGAGGCCGCATCCTGAGAAGGAGCAGCAACGACACGTGTACCGAGACGAGTGGGTTGAAGGTAACAGAGGCATCCACAGAATCAACAAGATGCCGATCGAGGGAGAAATCGTCAGGAGGCGCAGAATCAAGAGGGAAGAGATCAAAGTATTTGGCCCACAAAGCAGGACCAAACAAGGCCTGATACACATCAGTACGGGAAGGAACCGAGCGATTGCGGCCGTGTCGAGGACGGCGTTGAGAACCCCCAGAGAGTGGTTAAAAGGTGCAGTAGTCACAAAGAGAGATTGAGCCGTGCCAGGGGACGAGGTGGTCACCATTGGGGGCTTGGGGCTCGACCCAACCATAGAGGAGGGAGGGGAGCCGAGGGGAAGTAGTCAGAGAGGTCAAAGGAGGAGCAAGGTCGGGGCTCAACACAGCGGGGGCTACAGAGCCCGGTCTTCCAATACGATCCGACTCGGGGCATGGTCGCTCATCCCACGAGCCTGAGAAGGTAAAAGAGGAACAGAATGCGACATAGATACGAAAGGAAAGACATTCAGCCACGAATGTGCCCCCATACACACCATGGAGTCAAAATTAGAGGCAGGAAACCCAACAAGAAGCTATCGCCAATCATGCCAGGGGCCCCTAGGGGTGCGTCGTGAGAATACGCCCTACAAACGCCACCTTAAGAACCGTCAGTCCATCGAGATCGGGTTCAGTGACGAAAGGAGGATTGACAATAAAAGGTTCCCCTCGCTCGCGACGTTGGGTACTACAGTTCTACGGGTGCAAGAGTATGCCTCCTCAAGCATCCGGGCGTCAAAATATAAGAAGCCCAAAAGAATAACCAAACAAGCAAAAGGTCGGCAGGAAACAACAAGCAGATAGGAGAAGAGGGGGAAGAAAAACGAAACAGAAGGAAAAGGGAAAGTAGTTCAGCACAATTGGAGAGGACAGCAGCAGGAGCACAAGGTTACAAAAGGACAGAGGACTGTCCCAAGGAGCATCACACTCTGGCAACCGCTCACCAAGCCCCCCTCACGGCAGCAACGAGCTGAACAGGGAGGGTGGGGATGTAAGAGCAACACACATGCTATAATAAATATTTTACAATTCCATTTCAATGTTTCTGATTCATTTCGTGAGTATAGTTTATTTTTTATTTTTTCATGTTTTCATTTCATTTTTTAACTGTTTTTCTTATATTTCAGTGATGGGAACATCAGATCACTTGATGTTCCCAATTTTCTGTTGGGAACATCAGATCATTTGGGAATGCATTGGACGAGGGAGTGGGGAATGGTGGGGATGACGAGGGGACGGAAGTGAGAGATGGTGGGGAGGACGAGGGGACAAGGGAGGGGGTAATGGTGGGGAAGCTGAGCAGACGGGGTAGTTTGGGATGGTGGGGACGAGGGGATTTGGGAATGGAGAATAGTGGGGAGGACATGGGGACAGGGGAGTGGGGCATGGTGGGAAGGACGAGAGACGGTGGAGTAGGCAATTTTTTTTTTATTATTATTTTCTACCACAAACGTGGCCACACATTTACAATGCTAACCAGCATATATACATTTTCTTCTGTCCTCCATGGACAGGGTTAGAGATCAGTTAAACATATAGTTCAGGGATTTATTGAACAATCAACCACAGAAGGTGATTCGGTACTTTTAAAATGCTAAGCTAACCTACATACGTAAATACATATACACAGATTTACGTATGCCCTACATAAAGTGTTCGAAGTGTCATTAATGTGCATTTACAAAGGTGAAATGCAATTCTGATCAGCTTCCATATGTACTTTATACACATTCATATACATACACACACATATATACGTACATATACATATATACATGCATATATACACACACAAGCATTCACATACATTTGTCTCTTTTACTCTGACAGGGTGAGATAGCTGACAGAGAAACTAGTGTGCAATTAAGCACTTAATCACTGAAGGTGATTAAGGTGCTTTTACAAGCTCAGGTTATATAGTTACATCACATACATACATTGTATAAATGATACATTACATGGTCAATCTTTTGTACAAGTCCAATATATCATCAAGTGTTCCAGTACTCATATAGTAATTACACAGTTCAGCATGCCTCAGCCCAGGAGGGCGAAAGTCAGTCAATATGGGACATTCTACAATATAATGTTCAAGAGAGTGCATGTTTTGTCATTCACAAAGTTGACACATTGTGTACTCGACATTTGGGTTTTGAGAAAGCTGCCAGATACGTCTATATCCCAGGCGAATTCTGGCCACTATAACATCACATTGCAGGGTTCTTGTTCTATTAGTCCCATAGTGGGCAATGGTTGGGAGGCTGAGGAAACGGTTGAGGGGGGAATGGTGGAAAGTACTGGGGGATACGGAAGGTTGCTGTGGCTCAGCAATGCACACACGTTACTTAGCCACAGCAATACATGCCGGGTACTGTTAGTATATATATATAAAAACGTAAATGACCATTCAGGCTTGTTTGCATATAAAAACGTAAATGTTTGTTTGTTCTCCGAATCTAATCTCTAATTGCTAAGTTGGTGAAGTTCTTCACCAATTGCTTGAAATTTTCACACAATGTACCATTCGCATCCGAGTGGGTTTTTATAACAAACTATATAGATGTCACGTCTAGGAGGGGGAAAACATGGATTTTTTTTAAAAACTTTTTTCTTGTGTTTTTCACGTGAGGGAAATCTTCGAAACCTATTTACCGATTGCTTTGAAATTTTGACACAACGTTGCATTCAAATAGGCGCATGTTTTTATATACCTACTATATACATGCCTCACCAGTGACAGGAAAAAACATGTTTATTTTAAACAGCGCCATCTGTTAGACATAAGAGCAACACATGCTGTAATCTCCAAAATTTCTTCACCGATTGATTTGAAATTTTGACACAACGCTTCATTTGAATACGCACGTGTTTTTATATACTACTATATAGATGCCACACCTGTGATAGGTAAAAACATTTTTTTTTTTTAAACTACGCCCTCTGTTGCATGTAATACCAACACACTATACTAAATATGTAATGATTCCATTTCAATGTTTCCGATTGCATTGATAAATTGAATTTTCATAGATTTTTATTTATTTTCATTTTGAATTAATTATTTTGTGTGACAGTGCGTTGGAATTAAGCTGGTTGTTTACCATACCGTTCATTTTGTGAGTAATGTTTATTTTTTTTATTTTTTTCATTGTTTTTCATTTCGTTTTTTTTAACTGTTTTTCTTATATTTCAATGATAGGAATATCAGATCTTTTAATGTTCCCAACTTTCTGATGGGAACATCAGATCATTTGGGAATGCATAGGACGAGGGAGTGAGGAATAGTGGGGAGGACGAAGGGACGGGAGTGGGGGATGGTGGGGAGGACAAGGATACGGGGAGGGGGTAATGGTGGGGGTGGACGAGAGGACGGGGCAGTTGAGGATGGTGGGGACGGAGAAACAGGGGAATGGAGAATGGTGAACCCCCTTGGTGGTTAGAAAGCGATTTGAATGTAGACGATTTACTGGATGGGTGTATATTGCTTACAGACAGTCAACAACAAGGTTTACTATCAGATGTTGATATGAATCTGTTCCTCAGCCGTCAACTGTGTAGACGCCAGCCCCATCTAAGGCTAGAGCTCGAGATGTGAGGAGGAACACATCAGTATCTCGGTCTGTAATAATAAGTAGTGACGAAGACAATTTTACGCCCGAGGGAAGGATTAGAGTTGGGGATGATCCTCCTAAATGTCTGATGAAACGACGTATCACTCGCTTGCCTATAGGAAAAAAAACAAAAAATATTGAATCTTCACGTGTGAGAGTCCTTACTTCTCATGCGGCTGTACATAAGCTGAAATCTACGATTTCAGTTTTTTTTCAAAATCATGTTGATCCTAGCAAATTAAAGCCGACTATTTCACTATCGTCTCAGCTGAAGAGATGCTAAAATATGTGCTCACAAGAAATGATTCACACATTCAGTAAACACTGACTTGACTGAGTTTGACAAAAACACCATATAGACAGCCTTGATGATAGTATTTTTTCTTTTTAAGATGTAAAACTTTAAACTAAACTAGAAAATGTTTGCCACATTCACTAAACGCTTACTGACTTGACTCACTGACTGACTGACTGACTGAGTCAGCATATAGATGGCAGGTTACTTTAAATGGTATTTGGACGAATAAAGTATTATTATAAGAAGATTGAAGACTGTCTTACGGCGAGGTTCATTACTCTTAAAGTTATTTGGGGAAAGAACGATGTTTGAACATTTTTTTAAATATATTTATTATTATTGTCGTTGTAAAATGTTAATAAAAGAATAAAATTATATATAAAGGGTTCACGTCCTTAACTACTTACTGTTGTTCTGAATACTGAGATGTAAGTGCCAACCTGAGGGTGTCAAGTGAATGGGCGGAGGGGGCAGGCAGGAGCGGCTATCGTGGAGGGTATTGTGGACATTTACCTCAGTCACACGACAGACATCAAAGAGGTGACCCCGCTCGAACGCTCGCTCCACACTATATGGTGTGTGGCCTAACCCAGTGGCTATGAGGCATGTGACATGGAGGGCCATGTGGAAGTTATGTGAAGGCTGAAGGAGCAGGATGGGATGGAGGGGGGGGGGGTGGCGTGAGGAAGCCCACCCCTTCTTTACAAACATATTATATCCCTCCCTCACACCTCATCTACCTGTCAGTCACAGCTCCCTCATCTAAAGGACAGGCCGGCCAAACGTCCGCTCCTCACACTCATGTGGTATGTGGCGGTCAACCTCATGCCTATGCGGTTAACACAGCCCATGTGCTAGCTATGCGCAACTCCTTACCGGTCTAAGCTGATGGGTAGGGAAGGTGAGGGTGGGATGGGGAGGCTCACCCTTTGCTTACAAAAATATTATGGGTCATTACCTCTCGGCTCACTCGCCGGTGAGACCTCCTACCATGATCACACACTAGTGTAGTGATATGATGACACTCTTACACCCACTGATGAAGACATCGGAGGCTGGCACCACAGGCAGAGAATTGTTGAGAATGTTATACCTTGTTGGTAAAATATATAAACTTCACTCTTCTGTCTTGCACTTCTTACATAACACAGACAGACAAAAAAAATCATGAAAATATGACCCGCATTATCAGTCAAAGCTCCCGGCTGGCTGGCCCTCTGTCCTCCCCTCCCCTTCCTTCCCCTCACCTCCTTCACACACACCCTTCCCTAACCTAACCTTCCCTTCACCTCCTTCACACACCCTTCCCTAACCTAACCTTCCCCTCACCTCCTTCACACACCCTTCCCTAACCTTACCTTCCCCTCACCTCCATCACACACCCTTCCCTAACCTAACCTTCCCCTCACCTCCTTCACACACCCTTCCCTAACCTTACCTAACCTTCCCCTCAGCTCCTTCACACACCCTTCCCTAACCTTACCTTCCCCTCACCTCCTTCACACACCCTTCCCTAACCTAACCTTCCCCTCACCTCCTTCACACACCCTTCCCTAACCTAACCTTCCCCTCAGCTCCTTCACACACCCTTCCCTAACCTAACCTTCCCCTCAGCTCCATCACACACCCTTCCCTAACCTAACCTTCCCCTCACCTCCTTCACACACCCTTCCCTAACCTAACCTAACCTTCCCCTCACCTCCTTCACACACCCTTCCCTAACCTAACCTTCCCCTCAGCTCCTTCACACACCCTTCCCTAACCTTACCTTCCCCTCACCTCCTTCACACACCCTTCCCTAACCTTACCTAACCTTCCCCTCAGCTCCTTCACACACCCTTCCCTAACCGTTCACCTAAAAAAGTCGATCTCCAAGGCTCGTCCCTCCATGGGTCGGGCCCCCCTCTCCACCCTCAACATAACCTTCACCTTCCTACATACTTTTATTTAATTAACTATATATATTTCTCCACATGCATAACTCTACGTTACATACTTATACACTTTCATCTTACAACTACTCCACGACACACAACCCGCCCACGAGACACACACCTGGCCACCCTCCACGACACACAACCCGCCCACGAGACACACACCTGGCCACCCTCCACGACACACAACCCGCTCACGAGACACACACCTGGCCACCCTCCACGACACACAACCCGCTCACGAGACACACACCTGGCCACCCTCCACGACACAACCACCCCACGACACCAGCCACGCGCCCCCGTGGACCCGAGTGGTCGATGGTTCATCGACGAACCATGGTCGAGTGGTTAAGGCCTCCTGTACACCAGTTGCATAGTGCTCCTGGCAGTATGGGTTCGAGTCACTTCTGGGGTGTGGAGTTTTCAGTTGAATATATGCCTGGGGACCATTCAGGCTTGTTCGCATTTGTGTTGCTCACGTGTCCCCACAATAAGGTGATGATTTGATAAAACAACCATGCCCAAGATTACCATAAAAGTGCCGTAGGGGTTGTGGTTCAAATAGCCTCGGCTATCACCTCTTTTTGTACGGTCACTGATGGTCGAGTTGTTAAGGCCTCCTGTGCACCAGTTGCATAGTGCTCCTGGCAATATGGGTGCGAGTCACTTCTGGGGTTTGGAGTTTTCAGTTGAATATATGCATGGGGGGCCTTTCAGGTTTGTTCTCATATATATATATATATATATATATATATATTTTTTTTTTTTTTTTTAAACCTAGAAGGGGTACCACCTCTGGTGCAAGTGTAGGGACCCATAGCCTCGGAGAAGAAAATAAAGAGTACTCAGAGAAGACCTTGTGGATCCTCACTGAACACTTTGATATTTTCTTCTCCTACCACCCCTATTCTTTTGGTATGTGTGTATATTTATCTAACTTTATTTGAAAATGTCATTACACAAAAAAGTTACAGTATTGATTACATGCAGGGTACAAGCCTGCTTGTCACAAGTTGAAAAGCTCCTCCAGCTCCTCAGATGGCGGGCAGGAACCATGGATGCAGTGAGCATTTCCTCTCTGGATTGCCACACTGAGGCGCTGAAAAAGAAAACTGGCAGCTCTAGGGTCTCTAGTTGTTTCGATTAGCTTAGACCCCAACTCCTTCAAAAAGCTAGCAGCACTTTTACCCCAGGCACCAAGTGTCTCTGAGGCAATGGGGACAAAATTGTAGTGGTGCTCAAGGTCTCTGTATTTACGTGACTTGGCCGCTTCCCGGTGATTGGCAGCTCCTCCTGCTTGAGTAGCACTGAAGTCAACATAGGTATTGGCTAAAGTTGAGACGCAAGTGTAGTCCCACACCAACTGTCTACCATTCTTCCAGGGGTTCACCGTGATTCCATCTGGGCGACCGACAGGCTCATTAGAGTTGTGGGACATTAGGTACCGGGGCTCTCTCTCTGCTGGACAGCCGGCTGTGGTAAGGCTTCTCTTAATAATGTCATTGACCTCGCCGTGTCTTGCATGCCATCCTCCTGTCCTTTGGCAGAGAAGGCCATGCCGTCCGTACCTGTCGGCCTCTGCCTCGCCGCAAATACACCTGTATTCGGTGTGGATTGGGGCAGCGAGACGGAGAGCCACGGCAATTCGGAGGGCCTGCGGTGTGAGACGAGTGCCGGTTGCTGACATTGGGATTGCTAATAGGAAATCACCTGCATGGGGAGCTGCTACTGCTCTAAGTCGGGCAGTGTCATGTGGTGTTGTCGCAGCTTCTAGCAAAGTCGCAGCTTCTTGGTCGGCAATGGGGCGATCCCAGCTGGATTGCTTATGGGCTTCAGAAGGCAGTGGTTGGGGTGCTGGTCCTGCGAGAGAGACCCATTTGGTTGTGCAGTCTGTGAAGCTGGGATCATGTACCCCTGCCTGTTGAACTAGGTGCTCAGGTAGGATTTCCTTCACCAAGTTGTCAGACCCCACTGAAGAGGACAGGAACGCTGGTACAGCAATTTGTGTTGCTGTGCGCACGCCAAGGCCCCCGAGTCTGACAGGAAGGGAGGCCTGTTTCCACTGCGAGTTGCTGAGGGAAAGATTGAGGGCTTTTTCTAGTGTTGATTTCAGCAAGCTGTCGTACTCTTCTAATTTAATATTGTTGAAAGATGGCGAACATCTTAGAAAGTAGGTCAGCCTGGGGAGGGACAAGCATCTGGTGATGAGGTAAAGTGCATCATGAGCATCGATGTCTTCAATCCTCTCGTTCATTCTCTTCAGGTCAGTGATCTTCTTACCAAGGACCTCGTCGATGGCATTCCTTCCAAGAGGAGCACCTAGGAGTGTGCTGTCCTCAGGGTTGGTTGTATGAATGTCAGGCAAAACAACCTTTATTTGCTCTATTATGTGCTGGTTGGTGGAGGTTATTTCGCACTTGGAAGGGTTCAGGGTGAGTCCTAGACTTGCTCCTTGCTCCTGAATTATTCTTATGTCGTCCAAGAGTGCGTCTGGGGAGCCGGCTAGAGTACCATCGTCTAAGAACCAAATGTTGAGCTCACTGGACAGGTTATCGGTGACTTCCTTGATGACTAGGCAGAAAAGAAAGGAGCAAGGGGGTCACCCTGTTGGACACCTTCTTGTGATTCGATTTCATGTTCCCCAAAGAGCAGAGTTAGATTCTTGCTGTAGCATGAGTTTACAAACGGGTAGAGGGAAGGAAAAAGGCGATGAACCGCATTGAGTACTGCATCCCTTCTAACCAGATTGAAGGCATTTTTGAAGTCCAGCTTTATCAGAGCTTTTTCATCCGTAATGTTGGCAATGTAAGCTCTAGCTGCATGAGCCGCTGCCTCACACCCTTGGGGAATGCCAAACCCAAGCTGTTTTGGCTTCAGCATGTCGGCTGCTGCCTGACTAACTGCTTTAGCAGCAGCCTTAGCGACGAGACGCCGGAGTGAATTGCCCACCCTATCGGTCTGACCTCCTCTTTTTTTCCTCAGGGCACAAGGGTAGCGCCAAAAAAAGAGAGGCCGTATGGTCTCTGGTATGTTGCCAGCTAGACATGTGTTGGCAT
>WNGS01000244.1:83524-98376 GCA_020271785.1 Procambarus virginalis | reverse complement strand
AGAATGTTCCAAAGTCCTTTTGAATGGCTAGCCCATCCTCTGTTTGGAAGAGCTCGAACACTCATTTGAGTAGCCTCCAACTATGTACAAGATGTTTCCTGCTTTACCCTGCAGCTCCGTGTTTCTTGTCCCACTCCAGGGGTAGACAGTCGCCGCCACCACATCACCTGTAGCTCCAGGGAAGACCAGTCGCTGTCCACCCACCTGTCATCCAGGGGAAGATGCAGCCGCTGCCACCACCTGTACTCCAGAGGAAGACAGACGCCACAGTCGCCATCACCACCTGTGCTCCAGGGGAACACTGTCGCCATCACCACCTGTGCTTCAGGGGAACATTGTCGCCATCACCACCTGTGCTCCAGGAGAAGACAGTCACCGCCACCACCTGTGCTCCAGAGGAAGACAGTCGCCACCACCACCTGTGCTCCAGGGGAAGACAGTTGCCAACACCTGTGCTCCAGGGGAAGACAGTTGCCAACACCTGTGCTCCAGGGGAAGACAGTTGCCAACACCTGTGCTCCAGGGGAAGACAGTTGCCAACACCTGTGCTCCAGGAGAAGACAGTCACTGCCAACACCTGTGCTCCAAGGGAAGACAGTCGCCACCACCACCTGTGCTCCCGGGGAAGACAGTTGCCAACACCTGTGCTCCAGTTTGCTCCAAAATCAAAATTACCCACAACACCTGGGCAACGGATTCCAGTGTTTCAACAGGAGAAGCTGAACGAGAACACACACGACGGCCGTTGGGAGAGTGATGGACATCAGCCTGTACCGACAGGTGGTGTGGAGAGTCAACAGAGGGAGGAGAATGAGAATCCATTACAAGCTGCCTCAAGCTTGTAATGGATACACGCACGGGAGAAGGTAGGGTGGCCTCACCGCAGTTGAGGCAGCGAGTCTTGGGAGAAGTGCACTCCGACTTAGAGTGACCTTCACCCCTACACAAAGGACAGAGAGAGAGAGAGAGAGTCCCAGAGCAGCGGAGGGCACCATGCCCAAACCTCCAGCACTTGTTACAGAGCCGAGGAGAGGGAATGTACTCCTGGACAGAGCACCTGGCACCAGCAAGAATGACAGGGTGAAAGGGTCCTATCCTCATAGGTAATCTTCACAACCCGAAGGGGCTGACGGCGACGACCACGAGGGGGACGAGTAAATGTGTCAACCTGGAGGACAGAATGGCCATGAGCATCGAGGATATGCCGAATATCATCGTGGCAGTCCTGGAGATTCCGAAAACCGGTTGCCACATAGGGCAAGAGGAGAATAGTGCCAACACTGGCATTCAAGCGAGCGTTCTTTGAGACCCGAACAGGGGTCTCGCTAAGGCAGGTCAAGGCAGCCAAGAGGGAGGCCGCATCCTGAGAAGGAGCAGCAACGACACGTGTACCGAGACGAGTGGGTTGAAGGTAACAGAGGCATCACGGAATCAACAAGATGCCGATCGAGGGAGAAGTCGTCAGGAGGCGCAGAATCAAGAGGAAGAGATCAAAGTATTTGGGCCACAAAGCAGGACCAAACAAGGCCTGATACGCATCAGTACGGGAAGGAACCGAGCGATTGCGGCCGTGTCGAGGACGGCGTTGAGAACCCCCAGAGAGGAGTTAAAAGGCGCAGTAGTCACAAAGAGAGATTGAGCCGTGCCAGGGGACGTGGTGGTCACCATTGGGGGCTTGGGGCTCGACCCAACCATAGAGGAGGGAGGGGAGCTGAGGGGAGTAGTCAGAGAGGTCAAAGGAGGAGCAAGGTCGGGGCTCAACACAGCGGGGGCTACAGAGCCCGGTCTTCCAATACGATCCGACTCGGGGCATGGTCGCCCACCCCACGAGTCTGAGAAGGTAAAAGAGGAACAGAATGCGACATAGATACGAAAGGAATGACATTCATCCACGAATGTGCCCCCATACACACCATGGAGTCACAATTAGAGGCAGGAAACCCAACAAGAAGCTATCGCCGATCATGACAGGGGCCCCTAGGGGTGCGTCATGAGAATACGCCCTACAAACGCCACCTTAAGAACCGCCAGTCCATCGAGATCGGGTTCAGTGACGAAAGGAGGATTGACAGTACAAGGTTCCCCTCGCTCGCGACATTGGGTACTACTGTTCTACGGGTGCAAGAGCATCCGGGCGTCAAAATAGAAGAAGTCGAAAAGAATAACCAAAACAAGCAAAAGGTCGGCAGGAAACAACAAGCAGATAGGAGAAGAGGGGGAAGAAAAACGAAACAGAAGGAAAAGAAAAAGTAGTTCAGCACAATTGGAGAGGACAGCAGCAGGAGCACAAGGCTACAAGAGGACAGAGGGCTGTCCCAAGGAGCATCACACTCCGGCAGCCGCTCAACAGCCCCCCTCACGGCAACAACGAGCTGAACAGGGAGGTGAGGATGTAAGAGCAACACACATGCTATAATAAATATCTTACAATTCCATTTCAATGTTTCTGATTCATTTCGTGAGTATAGTTTATTTTTTATTTTTTCATATTTTCATTTCATTTTTTAACTGTTTTTCTTATATTTCAGTGATGGGAACATCAGATCACTTGATGTTCCCAATTTTCTGTTGGGAACATCAGATCATTGGGAATGCATTGGACGAGAGAGTGGGGAATGGTGGGGATGACGAGGGACAGAAGTGAGAGATGGTGGGGAGGAGGAGGGGACAAGAGAGGGCTAATGGTGGGGAAGCTCGAGTGGACGGGGTAGTTTGGGATGGTGGGGACGAGGGGATGGGGGAATGGAGAATGGTGGGGAGGACATAGGGACAGGGGACTGGGGCATGGTGGGAAGAACGAGAGACGGTGGATTAGGCATTTTTTTTATTATTATTTTCTACCACAGACGTGGCCACACATTTACAATGCTAACCACCATATATACATTTTCTTCTGTCCTCCATGGACAAGGTTAGAGATCACTTAAACATATAGTTCAGGGATTTATTGAACAATCAACCACAGAAGGTGATTCGGTACTTTTAAAATGCTAAGCTATCCTACATACGTAAATACATAGATACACAGATTTACGTATGCCCTACATAAAGTGTTCGAAGTGTCATTAATGTGCATTTACAAAGGTGAAATGCAATTCTGATCAGCTTCCATATGTACTTTATACACATACATATACATACACACGCATATATACGTACATATACATATATACATGCATATATACACACACATGCATTCACATACATTTGTCTCTTTTACTCTGACAGGGTGAGATAGCTGACAGAGAAACTAGTGTGCAATTAAGCACTTAATCACTGAAGGTGATTAAGGTGCTTTTACAAGCTCAGGTTATATAGTTACATCACATACATACATTGTATAAATGATACATTACATGGTCAATCTTTTGTACAAGTCCAATATATCATCAAGTGTTCCAGTACTCATATAGTAATTACACAGTTCAGCATACCTTAGCCCAGGAGGGCGAAAGTCAGTCAATATGGGACATTCTACAATATAATGTTCAAGAGAGTGCATGTTTTCTCTTTCACAAAGTTGACACATTGTGTACTCGACATTTGGGTTTTGAGAAAGCTGCCAGATACGTCTATATCCCAGGCGAATTCTGGCCACTATAACATCACATTGCCGGGTTCTTGTTCTATTAGTCCCATAGTGGGCAATGGTTGGGAGGCTTAGGAAACGGTTGAGGGGGGAATGGTAGGGAGTACTGGGGGATACGGAAAGTTGCTGTGGCTCAGCAATGCACACACGTTACTTAGCCACAGCAACACATGGCCGGGTACTGTTAGTATATATATATAAAAACGTTCAGACCATTCAGGCTTGTTTGCATATATAAAACGTAAATGTTTGTTTGTTCTCCGAATCTAATCTCTAATTGCTAAGTTGGTGAAGTTCTTCACCAATTGCTTTGAAATTTTCACACAATGTACCATTCGCATCCGAGTGGGTTTTTATAAACAAACTATATAGATGTCACGTCTAGGAGGGGGAAAACATGGATTTTTTTTTAAACTTTTTTTCTTGTGTTTTTCACGTGAGGGAAATCTTCGAAACCTATTTACCGATTGCTTTGAAATTTTGACACAACGTTGCATTCAAATAGGCGCATGTTTTTATATACCTACTATATACATGCCTCACCAGTGACAGGAAAAAACATGTTTTTATTTAAACAGCGCCATCTGTTAGACATAAGAGCAACACATGCTGTAATCTCCAAAATTTCTTCACCGATTGATTTGAAATTTTGACACAACGCTTCATTTGAATACGCACGTGTTTTTATATACCTACTATATAGATGCCACACCTGTGATAGGTAAAAACATTTTTTTTTTTTAAACTACGCCCTCTGTTGCATGTAATACCAACACACTATACTAAATATGTAATGATTCCATTTCAATGTTTCCGATTGCATTGATAAATTGAATTTTCATAGATTTTTATTTATTTTCATTTTGAATTAATTATTTTGTGTGACAGTGCGTTGGAATTAAGCTGTGTTGTTTACCATACCGTTCATTTTGTGAGTAATGTTTATTTTTTTTTATTTTTTTTCATTGTTTTTCATTTCGTTTTTTTTAACTGTTTTTCTTATATTTCAATGATAGGAATATCAGATCTTTTAATGTTCCCAACTTTCTGATGGGAACATCAGATCATTTGGGAATGCATAGGACGAGGGAGTGAGGAATAGTGGGGAGGACGAAGGGACGGGAGTGGGGGATGGTTGGGAGGACAAGGATACAGGGGAGGGGGTAATGGTGGGGGTGGACGAGAGGACGGGGCAGTTGAGGATGGTGGGGACGGAGAAACAGGGGAATGGAGAATGGTGAACCCCCTTGGTGGTTAGAAAGCGATTTGAATGTAGACGATTTACTGGATGGGTGTATATTGCTTACAGACAGTCAACAACAAGGTTTACTATCAGATGTTGATATGAATCTGTTCCTCAGCCGTCAACTGTGTAGACGCCAGCCCCCATCTAAGGCTAGAGCTCGAGATGTGAGGAACACATCCTCAGTATCTCGGTCTGTAATAATAAGTAGTGACGAAGACAATTTTACGCCCGAGGGAAGGATTAGAGTTGGGGATGATCCTCCTAAATGTCTGATGAAACGACGTATCACTCGCTTGCCTATAGGAAACAAAACAAAAAAATATTGAATCTTCACGTGTGAGAGTCCTTATTCTCATGCGGCTGTACATAAGCTGAAATCTACGATTTCAGTTTTTTTTCAAAATCATGTTGATCCTAGCAAATTAAAGCCGACTATTTCACTATCGTCTCAGCTGAAGAGATGCTAAAATATGTGCTCACAAGAAATGATTCACACATTCAGTAAACACTGACTTGACTGAGTTTGACAAAAACACCATATAGACAGCCTTGATGATAGTATTATTTTCTTTTTAAGATGTAAAACTTTAAACTAAACTAGAAAATGTTTGCCACATTCACTAAACGCTTACTGACTTGACTCACTGACTGACTGACTGACTGAGTCAGCATATAGATGGCAGGTTTACTTTAAATGGTATTTGGACGAATAAAGTATTATTATAAGAAGATTGAAGACTGTCTTACGGCGAGGTTCATTACTCTTAAAGTTATTTGGGGAAAGAACGATGTTTGAACATTTTTTTAAATTATTATTATTATTATTGTCGTTGTAAATGTCTTAATGTTTAATAAAGAATAAAATTATATATAAAGGGTTCACGTCCTTAACTACTTACTGTTGTTCTGAATACTGAGATGTAAGTGCCAACCTGAGGGTGTCAAGTGAATGGGCGGAGGGGGCAGGCAGGAGCGGCTATCGTGGAGGGTATTGTGGACATTTACCTCAGTCACACGACAGACATCAAAGAGGTGACCCCGCTCGAACGCTCGCTCCACACTATATGGTGTGTGGCCTAACCCAGTGGCTATGAGGCATGTGACATGGAGGGCCATGTGGAAGTTATGTGAAGGCTGAAGGAGCAGGATGGGATGGAGGGGGGGGGGGTGGCGTGAGGAAGCCCACCCCTTCTTTACAAACATATTATATCTCCTCCCTCACACCTCATCTACCTGTCAGTCACAGCTCCCTCATCTAAAGGACAGGCCGGCCAAACGTCCGCTCCTCACACTCATGTGGTATGTGGCGGTCAACCTCATGCCTATGCGGTTTAACACAGCCCATGTGCTAGCTATGCGCAACTCCTTACCGGTCTAAGCTGATGGGTAGGGAAGGTGAGGGTGGGATGGGGAGGCTCACCCTTTGCTTACAAAAATATTATGGGTCATTACCTCTCGGCTCACTCGCCGGTGAGACCTCCTACCATGATCACACACTAGTGTAGTGATATGATGACACGTCTTACACCCACTGATGAAGACATCGGAGGCTGGCACCACAGGCAGAGAATTGTTGAGAATGTTATACCTTGTTGGTAAAATATATAAACTTCACTCTTCTGTCTTGCACTTCTTACATAACACAGACAGACAAAAAAATCATGAAAATATGACCCGCATTATCAGTCAAAGCTCCCGGCTGGCTGGCCCTCTGTCCTCCCCTCCTCTTCCTTCCCCTCACCTCCTTCACACANCAGGGGAAGACAGTCGCCGCCACCACCTGTGCTCAGAGGAAGACAGTCGCCGCCACCACCTGTGCTCCAGGGGAAGACAGTCACCGCCACCACCTGTGCTCCAGAGGAAGACAGTCGCCGCCACCACCTGTGCTCCAGAGGAAGACAGTCGCCGCCACCACCTGTGCTCCAGAGGAAGACAGTCGCCGCCACCACCTGTGCTCCAGGGGAAGACAGTCGCCGCCACCACCTGTGCTCCAGGAAGACAGTCGCCGCCACCACCTGTGCTCCAGGGGAAGACAGTCGCCGCCACCACCTGTGCTCCAGGGGAAGACAGTCGCCGCCACCACTGTGCTCCAGGGGAAGACAGTCGCCGCCACCACCTGTGCTCCAGGGAAGACAGTCGCCGCCACCACCTGTGCTCCAGGGGAAGACAGTCGCGCACCACCTGTGCTCCAGGGGAAGACAGTCGCCACCACCTGTGCTCCAGGGGAAGACAGTCGCGCCACCACCTGTGCTCCAGGGGAAGACAGTCGCCGCCACCACCTGTGCTCCAGGGGAAGACAGTCGCCGCCACCACCTGTGCTCCAGGGGAAGACAGTCGCGCCACCACCTGTGCTCCAGAGGAAGACAGTCGCCGCCACCACCTGTGCTCCAGAGGAAGACAGTCGCCGCCACCACCTGTGCTCCAGAGGAAGACAGTCGCCGCCACCACCTGTGCTCCAGAGGAAGACAGTCGCCGCCACCACCTGTGCTCCAGAGGAAGACAGTCGCCGCCACCACCTGTGCTCCAGAGGAAGACAGTCGCCGCCACCACCTGTGCTCCAGGGGAAGACAGTCGCCGCCACACCTGTGCTCCAGAGGAAGACAGTCACGCCACCACCTGTGCTCCAGGGGAAGACAGTCGCCGCCCCACCTGTGCTCCAGGGGAAGACAGTCGCCGCCACCACCTGTGCTCCAGGGGAAGACAGTCGCCGCCACCACCTGTGCTCCAGGGGAAGACAGTCGCGCCACCACCTGTGCTCCAGGGGAAGACAGTCGCCGCCACCACCTGTGCTCCAGAGGAAGACAGTCGCCGCCACCACCTGTGCTCCAGGGGAAGACAGTCGCCGCCACACCTGTGCTCCAGAGGAAGACAGTCGCCGCCACCACCTGTGCTCCAGAGGAAGACAGTCGCCGCCACCACCTGTGCTCCAGAGAAGACAGTCGCCGCCACCACCTGTGCTCCAGAGGAAGACAGTCGCCGCCACCACCTGTGCTCCAGGGAAGACAGTCGCCGCCACCACCTGTGCTCCAGGGGAAGACAGTCGCCACCACCTGTGCTCCAGAGGAAGACAGTCGCCGCCACCACCTGTGCTCCAGGGGAAGACAGTCACCGCCACCACCTGTGCTCCAGGGGAAGACAGTCGCCGCCACCACCTGTGCTCCAGGGGAAGACAGTCGCCGCCACCACCTGTGCTCCAGAGGAAGACAGTCGCCGCCACCACCTGTGCTCCAGGGGAAGACAGTCGCCGCCACCACCTGTGCTCCAGGGAAGACAGTCACCGCCACCACCTGTGCTCCAGAGGAAGACAGTCACCGCCACCACCTGTGCTCCAGGGGAAGACAGTCGCCGCCACCACCTGTGCTCCAGGGGAAGACAGTCGCCGCCACCACCTGTGCTCCAGAGGAAGACAGTCGCCGCCACCACCTGTGCTCCAGAGGAAGACAGTCGCCGCCACCACCTGTGCTCCAGGGGAAGACAGTCGCCGCCACACCTGTGCTCCAGGGGAAGACAGTCGCCGCCACCACCTGTGCTCCAGGGGAAGACAGTCGCCGCCACCACCTGTGCTCCAGAGGAAGACAGTCGCCGCCACCACCTGTGCTCCAGGGGAAGACAGTCGCCGCCACCACCTGTGCTCCAGGGAAGACAGTCGCCGCCACCACCTGTGCTCCAGGGGAAGACAGTCGCCGCCACCACCTGTGCTCCAGGGGAAGACAGTCGCCGCCACCACCTGTGCTCCAGAGGAAGACAGTCGCCACCACCTGTGCTCCAGGGGAAGACAGTCGCCGCCACCACCTGTGCTCCAGGGGAAGACAGTCGCCGCCACCACCTGTGCTCCAGAGGAAGACAGTCCGCCACCACCTGTGCTCCAGAGGAAGACAGTCGCCGCCACCACCTGTGCTCCAGAGGAAGACAGTCGCCGCCACCACCTGTGCTCCAGAGGAAGACAGTCGCCGCCACCACCTGTGCTCCAGAGGAAGACAGTCACCGCCACCACCTGTGCTCCAGGGAAGACAGTCACCGCCACCACCTGTGCTCCAGAGGAAGACAGTCGCCGCCACCACCTGTGCTCCAGGGGAAGACAGTCACCGCCACCACCTGTGCTCCAGAGGAAGACAGTCGCCGCCACCACCTGTGCTCCAGAGGAAGACAGTCGCCGCCACCACCTGTGCTCCAGAGGAAGACAGTCGCCGCCACCACCTGTGCTCCAGGGGAAGACAGTCGCCGCCACCACCTGTGCTCCAGGGAAGACAGTCGCCGCCACCACCTGTGCTCCAGGGGAAGACAGTCGCCGCCACCACCTGTGCTCCAGAGGAAGACAGTCGCCGCCACCACCTGTGCTCCAGGGGAAGACAGTCGCCGCCACCACCTGTGCTCCAGGGGAAGACAGTCGCCGCCACCACCTGTGCTCCAGGGGAAGACAGTCGCCGCCACCACCTGTGCTCCAGAGGAAGACAGTCGCCACCACCTGTGCTCCAGAGGAAGACAGTCGCCGCCACCACCTGTGCTCCAGGGGAAGACAGTCGCCGCCACCACCTGTGCTCCAGAGGAAGACAGTCGCCGCCACCACCTGTGCTCCAGAGGAAGACAGTCGCCGCCACCACCTGTGCTCCAGGGGAAGACAGTCGCCGCCACCACCTGTGCTCCAGGGGAAGACAGTCGCCGCCACCACCTGTGCTCCAGGGAAGACAGTCGCCGCCACCACCTGTGCTCCAGGGGAAGACAGTCGCCGCCACCACCTGTGCTCCAGGGGAAGACAGTCGCCGCCACCACCTGTGCTCCAGAGGAAGACAGTCGCCGCCACCACCTGTGCTCCAGAGGAAGACAGTCGCCGCCACCACCTGTGCTCCAGAGGAAGACAGTCGCCGCCACCACCTGTGCTCCAGGGGAAGACAGTCGCCGCCACCACCTGTGCTCCAGGGGAAGACAGTCGCCGCCACCACCTGTGCTCCAGGGGAAGACAGTCGCCGCCACCACCTGTGCTCCAGGGAAGACAGTCGCCGCCACCACCTGTGCTCCAGGGGAAGACAGTCGCCGCCACCACCTGTGCTCCAGAGGAAGACAGTCGCCGCCACCACCTGTGCTCCAGGGAAGACAGTCGCCGCCACCACCTGTGCTCCAGAGGAAGACAGTCGCCGCCACCACCTGTGCTCCAGGGGAAGACAGTCGCCGCCACCACCTGTGCTCCAGGGGAAGACAGTCGCCGCCACCACCTGTGCTCCAGGGGAAGACAGTCGCCGCCACCACCTGTGCTCCAGAGGAAGACAGTCGCCGCCACCACCTGTGCTCCAGGGGAAGACAGTCGCCGCCACCACCTGTGCTCCAGGGGAAGACAGTCGCCGCCACCACCTGTGCTCCAGAGGAAGACAGTCGCCGCCACCACCTGTGCTCCAGAGGAAGACAGTCGCCGCCACCACCTGTGCTCCAGGGGAAGACAGTCGCCGCCACCACCTGTGCTCCAGGGGAAGACAGTCGCCGCCACCACCTGTGCTCCAGGGGAAGACAGTCGCCGCCACCACCTGTGCTCCAGAGGAAGACAGTCGCCGCCACCACCTGTGCTCCAGGGAAGACAGTCGCCGCCACCACCTGTGCTCCAGGGAAGACAGTCGCCGCCACCACCTGTGCTCCAGGGAAGACAGTCGCCGCCACCACCTGTGCTCCAGAGGAAGACAGTCGCCACCACCTGTGCTCCAGGGGAAGACAGTCGCCGCCACCACCTGTGCTCCAGGGAAGACAGTCGCCGCCACCACCTGTGCTCCAGAGGAAGACAGTCGCCGCCACCACCTGTGCTCCAGGGGAAGACAGTCGCCGCCACCACCTGTGCTCCAGAGGAAGACAGTCGCCGCCACCACCTGTGCTCCAGGGAAGACAGTCGCCGCCACCACCTGTGCTCCAGGGAAGACAGTCGCCGCCACCACCTGTGCTCCAGAGGAAGACAGTCGCCGCCACCACCTGTGCTCCAGGGAAGACAGTCGCCGCCACCACCTGTGCTCCAGGGGAAGACAGTCGCCGCCACCACCTGTGCTCCAGAGGAAGACAGTCGCCGCCACCACCTGTGCTCCAGGGAAGACAGTCGCCGCCACCACCTGTGCTCCAGAGGAAGACAGTCGCCGCCACCACCTGTGCTCCAGGGAAGACAGTCGCCGCCACCACCTGTGCTCCAGGGAAGACAGTCGCCGCCACCACCTGTGCTCCAGGGGAAGACAGTCGCCGCCACCACCTGTGCTCCAGAGGAAGACAGTCGCCGCCACCACCTGTGCTCCAGGGGAAGACAGTCGCCGCCACCACCTGTGCTCCAGAGGAAGACAGTCGCCGCCACCACCTGTGCTCCAGAGGAAGACAGTCGCCGCCACCACCTGTGCTCCAGGGAAGACAGTCGCCGCCACCACCTGTGCTCCAGAGGAAGACAGTCGCCGCCACCACCTGTGCTCCAGAGGAAGACAGTCGCCGCCACCACCTGTGCTCCAGGGGAAGACAGTCGCCGCCACCACCTGTGCTCCAGAGGAAGACAGTCGCCGCCACCACCTGTGCTCCAGAGGAAGACAGTCGCCGCCACCACCTGTGCTCCAGGGGAAGACAGTCGCCGCCACCACCTGTGCTCCAGAGGAAGACAGTCGCCGCCACCACCTGTGCTCCAGAGGAAGACAGTCGCCGCCACCACCTGTGCTCCAGGGGAAGACAGTCGCCGCCACCACCTGTGCTCCAGGGAAGACAGTCGCCGCCACCACCTGTGCTCCAGGGGAAGACAGTCGCCGCCACCACCTGTGCTCCAGGGGAAGACAGTCGCCGCCACCACCTGTGCTCCAGGGGAAGACAGTCCGCCACCACCTGTGCTCCAGAGGAAGACAGTCGCCGCCACCACCTGTGCTCCAGGGGAAGACAGTCGCCGCCACCACCTGTGCTCCAGAGGAAGACAGTCGCCGCCACCACCTGTGCTCCAGAGGAAGACAGTCGCCGCCACCACCTGTGCTCCAGAGGAAGACAGTCGCCGCCACCACCTGTGCTCCAGGGAAGACAGTCGCCGCCACCACCTGTGCTCCAGGGAAGACAGTCGCCGCCACCACCTGTGCTCCAGGGGAAGACAGTCGCCGCCACCACCTGTGCTCCAGAGGAAGACAGTCGCCGCCACCACCTGTGCTCCAGGGAAGACAGTCACCGCCACCACCTGTGCTCCAGAGGAAGACAGTCGCCGCCACCACCTGTGCTCCAGAGGAAGACAGTCGCCGCCACCACCTGTGCTCCAGAGGAAGACAGTCGCCGCCACCACCTGTGCTCCAGAGGAAGACAGTCGCCGCCACCACCTGTGCTCCAGGGGAAGACAGTCGCCGCCACCACCTGTGCTCCAGAGGAAGACAGTCGCCGCCACCACCTGTGCTCCAGAGGAAGACAGTCGCCGCCACCACCTGTGCTCCAGAGGAAGACAGTCGCCGCCACCACCTGTGCTCCAGGGAAGACAGTCGCCGCCACCACCTGTGCTCCAGGGGAAGACAGTCGCCGCCACCACCTGTGCTCCAGAGGAAGACAGTCGCCGCCACCACCTGTGCTCCAGGGGAAGACAGTCGCCGCCACCACCTGTGCTCCAGAGGAAGACAGTCGCCGCCACCACCTGTGCTCCAGGGGAAGACAGTCGCCACCACCTGTGCTCCAGGGGAAGACAGTCGCCGCCACCACCTGTGCTCCAGGGGAAGACAGTCGCCGCCACCACCTGTGCTCCAGGGAAGACAGTCGCCGCCACCACCTGTGCTCCAGGGGAAGACAGTCGCCGCCACCACCTGTGCTCCAGAGGAAGACAGTCGCCGCCACCACCTGTGCTCCAGAGGAAGACAGTCGCCGCCACCACCTGTGCTCCAGAGGAAGACAGTCGCCGCCACCACCTGTGCTCCAGGGGAAGACAGTCGCCACCACCTGTGCTCCAGGGGAAGACAGTCGCCGCCACCACCTGTGCTCCAGAGGAAGACAGTCGCCGCCACCACCTGTGCTCCAGAGGAAGACAGTCGCCGCCACCACCTGTGCTCCAGGGGAAGACAGTCGCCGCCACCACCTGTGCTCCAGGGAAGACAGTCGCCGCCACCACCTGTGCTCCAGAGGAAGACAGTCGCCGCCACCACCTGTGCTCCAGAGGAAGACAGTCGCCGCCACCACCTGTGCTCCAGGGGAAGACAGTCGCCGCCACCACCTGTGCTCCAGGGGAAGACAGTCGCCGCCACCACCTGTGCTCCAGGGGAAGACAGTCGCGCCACCACCTGTGCTCCAGGGGAAGACAGTCGCCGCCACCACCTGTGCTCCAGGGGAAGACAGTCGCCGCCACCACCTGTGCTCCAGGGAAGACAGTCGCCACCACCTGTGCTCCAGAGGAAGACAGTCGCCGCCACCACCTGTGCTCCAGAGGAAGACAGTCGCCGCCACCACCTGTGCTCCAGAGGAAGACAGTCGCCGCCACCACCTGTGCTCCAGAGGAAGACAGTCGCCGCCACCACCTGTGCTCCAGGGGAAGACAGTCGCGCCACCACCTGTGCTCCAGGGAAGACAGTCGCCGCCACCACCTGTGCTCCAGGGAAGACAGTCGCCGCCACCACCTGTGCTCCAGGGGAAGACAGTCGCCGCCACCACCTGTGCTCCAGGGGAAGACAGTCGCCGCCACCACCTGTGCTCCAGGGAAGACAGTCGCCGCCACCACCTGTGCTCCAGAGGAAGACAGTCACCGCCACCACCTGTGCTCCAGGGGAAGACAGTCGCCGCCACCACCTGTGCTCCAGGGGAAGACAGTCGCCGCCACCACCTGTGCTCCAGGGGAAGACAGTCGCCGCCACCACCTGTGCTCCAGAGGAAGACAGTCGCCGCCACCACCTGTGCTCCAGGGGAAGACAGTCACCGCCACCACCTGTGCTCCAGAGGAAGACAGTCACCGCCACCACCTGTGCTCCAGGGAAGACAGTCGCCGCCACCACCTGTGCTCCAGAGGAAGACAGTCGCTGCCACCACCTGTGCTCCAGAGGAAGACAGTCGCCGACCACCTGTGCTCCAGGGAAGACAGTCGCCGCCACCACCTGTGCTCCAGAGGAAGACAGTCACCGCCACCACCTGTGCTCCAGAGGAAGACAGTCCGCCACCACCTGTGCTCCAGAGGAAGACAGTCGCCGCCACCACCTGTGCTCCAGAGGAAGACAGTCACCGCCACCACCTGTGCTCCAGGGAAGACAGTCGCCGCCACCACCTGTGCTCCAGGGGAAGACAGTCGCCGCCACCACCTGTGCTCCAGAGGAAGACAGTCGCCGCCACCACCTGTGCTCCAGGGAAGACAGTCGCCGCCACCACCTGTGCTCCAGGGGAAGACAGTCGCCGCCACCACCTGTGCTCCAGGGGAAGACAGTCGCGCCACCACCTGTGCTCCAGAGGAAGACAGTCACCGCCACCTGTGCTCCAGAGGAAGACAGTCCCGCCACCACCTGTGCTCCAGAGGAAGACAGTCGCCGCCACCACCTGTGCTCCAGGGGAAGACAGTCGCCACCACCACCTGTGCTCCAGGGAAGACAGTCGCCGCCACCACCTGTGCTCCAGAGGAAGACAGTCGACGCCACCACCTGTGCTCCAGGGGAAGACAGTCGCCGCCACCACCTGTGCTCCAGGGGAAGACAGTCGCCGCCACCACCTGTGCTCCAGGGGAAGACAGTCACGCCACCACCTGTGCTCCAGGGGAAGACAGTCGCCGCCACCACCTGTGCTCCAGAGGAAGACAGTCCGCCACCACTGTGCTCCAGGGGAAGACAGTCGCCGCCACCACCTGTGCTCCAGGGGAAGACAGTCGCCGCCACCACCTGTGCTCCAGGGGAAGACAGTCGCCGCCACCACCTGTGCTCCAGAGGAAGACAGTCGCGCCACCACCTGTGCTCCAGAGGAAGACAGTCGCCGCCACCACCTGTGCTCCAGGGGAAGACAGTCGCCGCCACCACCTGTGCTCCAGAGAAGACAGTCGCGCCACCACCTGTGCTCCAGAGGAAGACAGTCACCGCCACCACCTGT
>WNGS01000244.1:56967-77068 GCA_020271785.1 Procambarus virginalis | reverse complement strand
ATTTTGATCTCAGTATCAATTCTAATTCACTTACCAAAGTTAATTGTTGTAACCTTGACTATTAAGTTTAAACAGGATAGTTTACCGTTGCCACGTCATCCTGTCACTCTGACATTTCATATTTTGTCTGGTACCATCCACCTGGTTATTCTCTTGCATATATTGCTATCGTTCACCATGTTTCGTCTTTCCACATTCAGACAGAATCCAACGATGAAGTGAGCACACTAGATCGTGCCACCAAGGCGGAGATGCTGACTCTAGTAAATGAGTACAACCTTACGGCCCCACATTGAGCCACTAAAACTGATTTACACAACCTCATTTTGGTCCACTTATTAGACAATGATATTATTACATCTGAGTCTCATGAACAATATTTAATTGCAGATAAGAGCGCCTTGGCAGCCATGAAATTGAACCTAGAGCCGCTAATGCCGAACGCGAACGTATGATGGAAGCACCTTCAACTGAAGGAACGTGAAGCCGCCTTTCAGCTCCAGAAAGAAGAAGCTGCCCTAGAACTTCAACTGAAGGAACGTGAAGCTGCACTACAACGTGAGCAGGTTGAATTCTAACGAGAGTGATCAGGAAATGCTAGAGTTAAAGGAACGTGAACTAGAGATACAACGTGAACACGATAAGAAACAAGCCGTCATGGCTCTAGACCACCGTAAAAAGAGAGCTCGACTTGGAAACTACACACTACACTCGGCGCCAGCAAGCAGAAGCTACCTTTCTGGTACGTTTTAAACCTTTCACATGCAATTAAGTTAATGCCTTCTTTTGATGAGGCCGAAGTAGATGTATTTTTTACTTCATTGAGGCTCTGGCTATCCAACTTAGCTGGCCTCAGGATCAGTGGCCTGTGCTTCTCAGGTCTCATTTAACAGGTAGAGCTGTCGTGACTCTCAGTACTATAGCGTCTGAAACCGACTACAAGGTATTGAAACAGGCAATACTCGATGCCTACCTCCTCTCCACCGAGGACCTATAGAAGTAAGTTAGGGATTACCTCAAAGCAAGTGTTACCACTTATCTAGAGTTGCAAAAAAAAAAAAAAAGAGATATTTTATGAAGTGGCTGGAAGCCGCACAATTCTCCACCTTTACAGATCTCGTCAGCCTCATCCAGGTGGAAGAATTCCTCTGGCGTGTACCTAATTCCATACGTCTCTACCTAGCCGACAAGGAAGAAACCGACCTTACTAGATGTGCCCACCTGGCTGACATCTACAGTCTCATTCATAGAGTACCAGCCGACACACCTTCTAGTAAGTCAACCTGGTGTAGTCCTGAAAAAGTGAGTACCCATAATGAGAACGCCTCATTATATTGCAATTATTGCAAAGATTATGGGCATACCACAGAAAAGTGTACCAATCCTCACTGTACGGTCAGCCGTGATGACTAAGCCACAATCACCTCCTAAAATTCATAAGAGTCCTAAGCCTGTGATGAATATTTTTGTTTCTTCCCCTAAACTCCACTCTCTCAACAGACACTTGTATCCTGGAACAGTCTCTGCCAGCCATGGAGATTCGGAGGAAAGGTTCAAAGTGAAGATCATGAGGGACACAGCTGCTCTACAATCTATTCTTCTGTAGTCAGCTGTACCCAACGTCACCTACACAGGAGAAACTGTCCTCATCACGGACCTAACTGTCACTACTCCATATCCACTAGCCCGAGTCCGCCTTGGATTGTCCATTTATGCAAGGTGAAGTCAAAGTCGCCATCTGGGAAAAGCCTTTTTCCATATCAGGAGTTTCAACTTCTCCTGGGCAACGACTTGGCGAAAGATCAACAACCTGCGAATTTAATCACCACGGAAAACCCCCAGGAATGTGAGTCAGCAGTATAAAATCCTGTCTTGCAGTTTGTTAAAGAAGAGGTCCAAGCAACTGATGATTCAGGTGACGTTTCCCCTCCTGTTATGGTGACAAAGAGAGCCACAGCTGCTCGCCCGAAACCAGCTGCTGCAGCCGTTCTTCAAGATTCACCGAGCCTCCCACGGAATCTCAGCATGCTTGAGTTCCATGAGTTGCAGAGAGAGAATCCCTTCTTAACATCTTTATTCTTACAGGCCGATACACAACCTAATTGTATCCCTGGGTTCTTTGTAGGGAACCAAGTGCTATACCGGTATTATAGAACCAGGAAATTGAAGGAGGACGATGAAAGGGCCAATATCGACCAACTGGCAGTTCCCAACAGCCTACAATCAGATATCTTGCGTCTGGTCCGGTGATCTCGCTCACACTACGGGTTTTATAAGACCTACAAGGCCCTGTAACAGGACTACTACTAGCCAGGTATGATTCGAGATATTAAACACCTTGTCAAGAATTGTCACATGCTTCAGATGACAGGTAAGCCGAATGCTCCTCTATTAAAGGCACCCCGGATACAGGTACCAGTGTCTTCTGAGCCGTTCAGCCATACCATCAACTATGACGAGCCTCTGTCCCAGACAGGTTTGGGTAATGGTCCTTTATGTACTATCCCGTGTTCTACCATCACGTATTTTACAGCAGTTTCCGTTCAGAACAGTACGGCTGCTAACATTGTGAAGCACCACGGGAAGCAGTGCCCGCAGTATGGACATCTCCAGGAAAGTCAGGAAAGTGTGATACCATCTCCTCCAACGACCTGAGTAAGACCAGCAACATAGCCAAGGTATTGTCTAATCCTTCTCATTGTACTTGGCCTGACTACAATGGTTCAAAATTCTCGATCTATTCCAACACCAAGAAAGATCCTTCTCTCTATGAATGAAATTCAAATAAAGTGTTCCTCCAGACAACTTTACCAGCCCTCAGCTAAAATATTGTAAGACAAACTTACCTTCAATTGCAATTGAGAGGCATAAATCCTTGTCTTGTACTAACTCCATTCTCGCCCTGCCAGGTATTAGAAAACCTTGTGTCTTCCACTCTGGCGATAGGAACACCATCATACCGCAACGAGATGGGATCATGAACTCCATCTACAATCATCAGAGAGGAAGCACTCAACCTCCTACCCGACGTGCAACACAACAAACCATCCAATCTACTAGGTTACAACTTCAACCTCTCCTCGGACTTCAACATTCTTTGGTCCATACAGCAGACCCAGTCCAACCTCAGTCTAGTACTCCGCTGGGTCCTGCAGTACAAGCTCACATCCTCCAGGACTTCAACATTCTTCGGTCCCTAAATCAGGATCAGTTCTCCAAACTTCGCTGAGTTCTACATCACCATGTGAACATCATATATCACAATCTCCTTCGGTTCCTACTGCTAGCCCAGTTCTTCCAGCAGCACTTGCTATGCTGAGCCTTGCATCAGACGAACTATCTCACCATCTCCTTGGATTACTATTCTCGTCGATCTATTCAGCAGACTCGATTCTCCAGCAAATTCATACTTCACCGAGTCCTGCAGTGCTACCTCAACATCTTCTACAAGCACCATTCTGTTCAGTTTCTGCAGTAGACTCAGTTCACCAACTAGCACCTACATTTGCTTTGCTGGGCTCTGTATCTGCAGAACTTCCATATTACCATACACTTTATCAAGGGCTCGGACAACGTCGTCGCCGATGTGCTTTCTAGAATCCACGAGGTCGCCGATGCGCTTTCCAGAATCCACGAGGTGGAACATTCCACTCCTACTATTCTACACTTCGCTGCAGTCAAATAGGCAATAGGAGCAGGCTTCGGGGGAGAGCTGTTACGGCAATCTCTCTAGGAAGAGATTCAGCCTGTCCCATTATCACCTATCCTATCATCCCACGTCTATATATTCAAGAACTGCAGCCACAAGAGCAACAACATCTCTCAAAACGTCTAGACAGAGTACCACCAGTCTACCTCCCCCACAGCCCGTCACCCTCCATGCACCTGGTAACGCCTCAGGATCACTCCACCTCTGAAACAAGCAGTTAAAGTGAGCCGAGTCCTAGTTATCGATGATATCAGCTCCACCTGGACGGCCATCGTTCCATGAATAGAAGCCAGCCACCACCACAATTCAGCTTACTCCTGAGTGCTCTACTGAGTAGACCTGTTAACATATCTCAGTATGGAAGCAGGTTTATGCAGACTAGCTCATAGTATTCCAGCACCATATTTTATTTGCACATTAACGTAACCTAAATTTGATTGTTTGTTTGTCTTGTCTTATTTGCACTCTGTATCAAGCCAAGCTTGGATAATATTTTTGTTTTGTAATTTGTTTAACATAATTTTTTATTAAGTATGTAATTTTAGATGTTTTTTTTTCTCTCCTCTCTGTCTTATCCTATAGTTACCTCACAGTGAAGACAAATAGCAGTCTTAACTTTTTTTACTTTTTTTTGTTTTTTTTTTTAATTTTATATGACTGGCATTCCATCTACCCTAATATCCTTTTTTCTCGTCATAACAGTCAAACAATCAATTACGTTAATACCCAATGACAGACCGATGGCACTTGATCTAATCAATTACATTATGTTACTTAGTTAATCAAATTATGTTAATCTGTCTCCAGGACAGTCACATCAAACAAGGTAAACCACGTTAATTACACTCTGTCAACACAGGTAGTCAAGCAATCAAAACAACTCAATGAAGCCAATCAATAAACACCAGGTAATTAGCAATTAACAGATCAACTAAACTCACAAAGAATTACGTTAACACTAGACCATCACTGAGACCACTTGACAATCACTGATTAGTCAACATGATTGCTGATCACCGCGCATTAATAATGACGGCAATTAATTACAATAACTCGATGACACTGACTTTACAATAATGAACACTAAGTCACATCAACACTGGATCACGCAGACCAACACAAAACAGTACACATTACAATGCTTTCACCCCAGTACAGAAAATCACAACACACGGACACTTATGTCATAAAAGCAATGGATACAATTATAGTACAATAACACTCTTACTTTTAATCACTGAATGTGCCCTGGAAGTAAAGAAAGACAACATGGACATGGTTAGACAGAGTGATGGTATAATGATAATAAGAATAAACCACACTAAACAATATATACACAATTTATAAACACAGTTACTAAATGTGTAAAAATGGTGTAAGATGACAAACACACTAAAGTCCAGTTACAGTTATCACACAGACTAGCTGTAATAGGCCTTTACCTATCGTGTTTCCTCGGGGAATCGAACCTTTTCCCATGGCGGAATTATGAAGAACGAACACCGATCGGCTGACTAGGTTAACACAAGGAATTTGGCCCTTGAGACGAATGATACAGTTAAATGATAGTTTGAGTACTCGCTTTGATTATGCTGGTAACTTCCACACTCAATAAACATTCACACTCACTATGACCCCCTGTTGATTGAAGATAGAGGAGGCGGACAAAGGTGTGCTGGGCAGCAGCACGAGGCAGAGAGTGACCCTAGGCAGCGAGAGATGGTGGGATGGTGTAGCCACGAGACCCTAAGGTCGAATCTCGAATCCTGGCTCCCACACTGGTGAATTCGGGAGTGTGCTTATAAACGTACACTGGGTATATACACTAGCGTAATTTGCTGAATGCTTACTGAATGCACGCTGAAATGAGCTGGAGCACCACGTGGTGGGTGCACGGGGTGGACAGCAGAGTGGACGAAATAACAGAGTCCACACAATCCCCAATATTTTGAGTATCACTTCTAGATCTTAACTCAAACACTTGGCATCGCATTACTCGAGCCCTTTCACACAGTTTATTTAGTGATATGGTGAAGGATCGCACTGTAATTAGCCGATAAACATGGATACGTGGCTACAGTCCTGTTGCTTAGCACGTGTGTCGGCTGGTATGTCTATCTTGTATCTTCGTTATGTGACATCTACCAGCGCTCTGCGATTACCGGATTCTGCTACGATAATGTAGGGGCGGGATAGATACACTTAAGCTGGGTGAACTGTGATGTAGACATGTAAATTACCCTGTTCTGACCGGAACAGGACAACCACGTCTACACAGACAGCGCTGGAGTTAAGAATAGCGTTGCCCTAGGCGGGAAAATCTTGAGCCGCTCGTCCCCTTGGTGCTGAAACGGCCAATCAGGTGCGGGCATCGTGTAGGCACATGTGCCGGCACCAATAGGACATCGGTGGCCGATAACGTCACGTCACCGGCCGGCGGGAACCGTTACACACTTAAGACCCCGTACTAGGCCTTTCTCCCTCCCTGGACATGGGAACTTGGAATAGAATTCATGCTAATCCTCTAACTCTTTATCTAGAAAAGCTACACCAACTACGGCTATTTTCTGGGCAGCTGAGGGCCAGAAAATTTCCAGACACCAATTTCGACTCTGTCTGCTATATTAAAGAAAATAGTACTTTGTGCACACTTGTGCACTGCCTGAAAATTACTAAGGTCAAAAAATGGCAATTTTCTACTTCTATCAACTATGTGTAAGCTAGCTCAGAGATGCAATCTCTAACAACTACCAATGTAAGGAGAAAGTCCTGCTCTAGGAGCCG
Organism: Procambarus virginalis; assembly: GCA_020271785.1. Taxonomy (NCBI): domain Eukaryota; kingdom Metazoa; phylum Arthropoda; class Malacostraca; order Decapoda; family Cambaridae; genus Procambarus; species Procambarus virginalis. Next base: position 70,575 of record WNGS01000244.1, on the reverse strand, counting down.
TATCAGTAGAGATGTCTTGAACAGAGCAAACACCAAGACCACGGGCATTGATCTGACTGACGTGACTGTCTGGAGCGGAACCACCTTGCATGCCTTGGTTAATGTAAGTAACCGAGGCTCTGAGGAAGATCGAAAACTGAGGCGAACTGTCATAATGGCTTGGCGCTTGCTCCTGATAGTTCCCTTCCTTGCAAATACCTCCCTGAACATTGGTACCGCTGGTGGCTGATTGCAGAATGTCCGATGGTTACAGAAGGCGTTTTCTGTACCAGTCTAGCTGTCTCCAGGGAGACAGGAAGCTGGAACACAGGAAGTTGACGATTTTGGCTATCAGGTAAAGCCTGGAGATACCTACCAGTATCTTGACTAATGACTAGGTTCACGCATTCCCACAGTGACAGTCTGTACGCTGAAGGAAGTGAGGGACACGGCCACGCTGTTGAAGGCCTGGTCGGTGACTGTAAGGCAGTGGTCGATGGTGATAACTTGGGTGACAGCTGTTGCGGGTCTTTGCTCCCACTGCACCTAGGTGCCACTGCTCACTCTGGGAGCACCTCAGTCTATCACGGGCTGGAATTCCTCCCAACAACACGGCCTTGAACCCACAGAGAGCGAGGCGAGTTCGATCCCCTCACCGAACTTGCCCAACATAAACACTCAAGTCGCCAGCTGGGTCACCGAATAATCACAACCTGGCAAACACAAACTCAGAGGTATTTCAATAGTTTATAGCCCAAGATTCCAAAACAGGTATAGATGTGTGCGTCAATTAATCGCTCTAATAGATCTACCAGAGAATGGAGGAAATAACATAAACACTGGTAAAATAAAATAAAATAAAATGGGTTTACTGAATAAGGTATAAACTGGTCCAACCCGTTCTCACACTTGCTTATAGTCAATATTTGGCATATGAATAAGTGCATATGTGACATACTAATATATTGTGAATATTTGAGTTTACCTTGAAATGCTGAATAGAAAATACCGACCTAACCTAACCTTCTTAGTATGTTAAGATATTACAATTAGTACTGAACCTATACCTATATTGATATTACAGTTTTATAAAAATAATAAAACAGAACTAAAATATTTAAATTAATTGTAAAGTAACTCAGGATATTGTCAAATTTTGTATAAATCTCTATTGTTTAATAAAACTGAGAAGAAGAGTTAGTGCCTTGGAAAAAAATGGCTTGGAATATATCACATATATACTTATTTATAAGTAAAATAGTGACTATAAGCAATAAGTCCTATTTGTGCTATCTTGTGCGAGAGCGGGTTGACTAGTCCACAGGTGATAATATCCACTACATTGGTAAACGATGGCAACACCCTGGCAAGTCGCATCTGGCAACTCCATCACCTGGTCCATTTAAATAGTCGCAAAACTGTCGCCTGTATTTGGTTCTTTCCTCTCGTCGGTACATAAATCTACATATATAAATAGTTCACTGCGCCACACTACGTGGATGCTGTCCTTCCACAATGATCACCAATCATATATATATATATATGATATATATATCATATATAACTGAAAAACTCACACCCCAGAAGTGACTCGAACCCATACTGCCAGGAGCAACGCAACTGGTATGTACAGGGACGCCTTAATCCGCTTGACCATCACGACCGGACATAAGGAAGTGATAGCCGAAGCTATTTGAACCACTTCCCCGCCGGCACTCGGATGGTAATCTTGGGCATAGCATTTTATCAAATCACCTCATTTTTTGGGGCAACACGTGAGGAACACAAATGCAAAGAAGCCTGAATGGTCCCCAGGACTAGATACAACTGAAAACTCACACCCCAGAAGTGACTCGAACCCATACTGCCAGGAGCAATGCAACTGGTATGTACAGGGACGCCTTAATCAGCTTGACCATCACGACCGGACATAAGGAAGTGATAGCCGAAGCTATTTGAACCACTTCCCCGCCGGCACTTGGATGGTAATCTTGGGCATAGCATTTTATCACTTCCTTATGTCCGGTCGTGATGGTCAAGCAGATTAAGGCGTCCCTGTACATACCAATTGTACCATTCAGGCTTGTTTGCATTTGTGTTCCTCACGTGTTGCCCCAAAAAATGAGGTGATTTGATAAAATGCTATGCCCAAGATTACTATCAGAGTGCCGGTGGGGAAGTGGTTAAAATAGCTTCGGCTATCACTTCCTTATGTCCGGTCGTGATGGTCAAGCGGATTAAGGCGTCCCTGTACATACCAGTTGCATTGCTCCTGGCAGTATGGGTTTGAGTCACTTCTGGGGTGTGAGTTTTCAGTTGTATCTAGTTCTGGGGACCATTCAGGCTTGTTTGCATATATANTGCTCCAGAGGAAGACAGTCGCCGCCACCACCTGTGCTCCAGAGGAAGACAGTCGCCGCCACCACCTGTGCTCCAGAGGAAGACAGTCACCGCCACCACCTGTGCTCCAGAGGAAGACAGTCGCCGCCACCACCTGTGCTCCAGAGGAAGACAGTCGCCGCCACCACCTGTGCTCCAGAGGAAGACAGTCGCCGCCACCACCTGTGCTCCAGAGGAAGACAGTCGCCGCCACCACCTGTGCTCCAGAGAAGACAGTCGCCGCCACCACCTGTGCTCCAAGGAAGACAGTCGCCGCCACCACCTGTGCTCCAGGGGGAACAGTCGCCGCCACCACCTGTGCTCCAGGGGAAGACAGTCGCCGCCACCACCTGTGCTCCAGGAAGACAGTCTCCACCACCTGTGCTCCAGGGGAAGACAGTCGCCGCCACCACCTGTGCTCCAGAGGAAGACAGTCGCGCCACCACCTGTGCTCCAGAGAAGACAGTCGCTGCCACCACCTGTGTTCCAGAGGAAGACAGTCGCCGCCACCACCTGTTTCCAGAGGAAGACAGTCGCCGCACCACCTGTGCTCCAGAGAAAGACAGTCGCTGCCACCACCTGTGCTCCAGGGAAGACATCCGCCGCCACCACCTGTGCTCCAGAGGAAGACAGTCGCCGCCACCACCTGTGCTCCAGGGAAGACAGTCGCCGCCACCACCTGTGCTCCAGGGGAAGACAGTCGCCGCCACCACCTGTGCTCCAGGGAAGACAGTCGCTGCCACCACCTGTGCTCCAAGGGAAGACAGTCACCGCCACCACCTGTGCTCCAGGGAAGACAGTCCCGCCACCACCTGTGCTCCAGAGGAAGACAGTCACCGCCACCACCTGTGCTCCAGAAAGACAGTCACCGCCACCACCTGTGCTCCAGGGGAAGACAGTCGCTGCCACCACCTGTGCTCCAGAGGAAGACAGTCGCTGCCACCACCTGTGCTCCAGGGAAGACAGTCACTGCCACCACCTGTGCTCCAGAGGAAGACAGTCGCCGCCACCACCTGTGCTCCAGAGGAAGACAGTCGCCGCCACCACCTGTGCTCCAGAGGAAGACAGTCGCCGCCACCACCTGTGCTCCAGGGGAAGACAGTCGCCGCCACCACCTGTGCTCCAGGGAAGACAGTCGCCGCCACCACCTGTGCTCCAGGGAAGACAGTCACCGCCACCACCTGTGCTCCAGAGGAAGACAGTCGCCACCACCTGTGCTCCAGGGAAGACAGTCGCCGCCACCACCTGTGCTCCAGGGGAGACAGTCGCCGCCACCACCTGTGCTCCAGGGGAAGACAGTCGCCGCCACCACCTGTGCTCCAGAGGAAGACAGTCGCCGCCACCACCTGTGCTCCAGGGAAGACAGTCGCCGCCACCACCTGTGCTCCAGGGGAGACAGTCACCCGCCACCACCTGTGCTCCAGGGGAAGACAGTCACCGCCACCACCTGTGCTCCAGAGAAGACAGTCGCCACCACCTGTGCTCCAGGGGAAGACAGTCGCCGCCACCACCTGTGCTCCAGGGGAAGACAGTCGCCGCCACCACCTGTGCTCCAGGGGAAGACAGTCCACTGCCACCACCTGTGCTCCAGAGGAAGACAGTCGCCACCACCTGTGCTCCAGGGAAGACAGTCCCGCCACCACCTGTGCTCCAGGGGAAGACAGTCGCCGCCACCACCTGTGCTCCAGAGGAAGACAGTCACCGCCACCACCACCTGTGCTCCAGAAGACAGTCGCTGCCACCACCTGTGCTCCAGGGGACAGTCCCGCCACCACCTGTGCTCCAGGGGAAGACAGTCGCCGCCACCACCTGTGCTCCAGAGGAAGACAGTCGCCGCCACCACCTGTGCTCCAGGGAAGACAGTCGCCGCCACCACCTGTGCTCCAGAGGAAGACAGTCACTGCCACCACCTGTGCTCCAGGGAAGACAGTCCCGCCACCACCTGTGCTCCAGGGGAAGACAGTCGCCGCCACCACCTGTGCTCCAGAGGAAGACAGTCGCCGCCACCACCTGTGCTCCAGGGAAGACAGTCGCCGCCACCACCTGTGCTCCAGAGGAAGACAGTCGCCGCCACCACCTGTGCTCCAGAGGAAGACAGTCCCGCCACCACCTGTGCTCCAGGGAAGACAGTCGCCCGCCACCACCTGTGCTCCAGAGGAAGACAGTCACCGCCACCACCTGTGCTCCAGGGAAGACAGTCGCCGCCACCACCTGTGCTCCAGAGGAAGACAGTCACCGCCACCACCTGTGCTCCAGAGGAAGACAGTCGCCGCCACCACCTGTGCTCCAGGGGAAGACAGTCGCCGCCACCACCTGTGCTCCAGAGGAAGACAGTCACTGCCACCACCTGTGCTCCAGAGGAAGACAGTCGCCGCCACCACCTGTGCTCCAGAGGAAGACAGTCACCGCCACCACCTGTGCTCCAGGAAGACAGTCGCTGCCACCACCTGTGCTCCAGGGGAAGACAGTCGCCGCCACCACCTGTGCTCCAGGAAGACAGTCACGCCACCACCTGTGCTCCAGGGGAAGACAGTCCGCCACCACCTGTGCTCCAGAGGAAGACAGTCGCCACCACCTGTGCTCCAGGGAAGACAGTCGCTGCCACCACCTGTGCTCCAGGGAAGACAGTCGCCGCCACCACCTGTGCTCCAGGGAAGACAGTCACCGCCACCACCTGTGCTCCAGAGGAAGACAGTCGCCGCCACCACCTGTGCTCCAGGAGAAGACAGTCCCGCCACCACCTGTGCTCCAGGGGAAGACAGTCACCGCCACCACCTGTGCTCCAGGGAAGACAGTCACTGCCACCACCTGTGCTCCAGAGGAAGACAGTCGCCACCACCTGTGCTCCAGGGGAAGACAGTCGCTGCCACCACCTGTGCTCCAGGGAAGACAGTCGCCGCCACCACCTGTGCTCCAGGGGAAGACAGTCACTGCCACCACCTGTGCTCCAGAGAAGACAGTCGCCACCACCTGTGCTCCAGGGAAGACAGTCGCCGCCACCACCTGTGCTCCAGGGGAAGACAGTCGCCGCCACCACCTGTGCTCCAGAGGAAGACAGTCGCCGCCACCACCACCTGTGCTCCAGAGGAAGACAGTCACTGCCACCACCTGTGCTCCAGAGGAAGACAGTCGCCGCCACCACCTGTGCTCCAGGGAAGACAGTCGCGCCACCACCTGTGCTCCAGAGGAAGACAGTCGCCACCACCACCTGTGCTCCAGGGAAGACAGTCGCCGCCACCACCTGTGCTCCAGAGGAAGACAGTCCCTGCCACCACCTGTGCTCCAGAGGAAGACAGTCACCGCCACCACCTGTGCTCCAGGGAAGACAGTCGCCGCCACCACCTGTGCTCCAGAGGAAACAGTCACCGCCACCACCTGTGCTCCAGGGAAGACAGTCGCCGCCACCACCTGTGCTCCAGAGGAAGACAGTCCCCGCCACCACCTGTGCTCCAGAGGAAGACAGTCGCTGCCACCACCTGTGCTCCAGGGGAAGACAGTCGCCGCCACCACCTGTGCTCCAGGAAGACAGTCACTGCCACCACCTGTGCTCCAGAGGAAGACAGTCGCTGCCACCACCTGTGTTCCAGAGGAAGACAGTCGCCGTCACCACCTGTGTTCCAGAGGAAGACAGTCGCCGTCCACACCTGTGCTCCAGGGAAGACAGTCGCTGCCACCACCTGTGCTCAGGGGAAGACATCCGCTGCCACCACCTGTGCTCCAGGGGAAGACAGCCGCTGCCACCACCTGTGCTCCAGGGAAGACAGTCACCGCCACCACCTGTGCTCCAGAGAAGACAGTCGCCGCCACCACCTGTGCTCCAGAGGAAGACAGTCACTGCCACCACCTGTGCTCCAGGGAAGACAGTCGCTGCCACCACCTGTGCTTCAGGGAAGACAGTCGCCACCACCACCTGTGCTCCAGGGAAGACAGTCGCTGCCACCACCTGTGCTCCAGGGGAAGACAGTCGCTGCCACCACCTGTGCTTCAGGGGAAGACAGTCGCCACCNGGAAGACAGTCGCCGCCACCACCTGTGCTCCAGGGAAGACATTCGCCGCCACCACCTGTGCTCCAGAGGAAGACAGTCACCGCCACCACCTGTGCTCCAGAGGAAGACAGTCACCGCCACCACCTGTGCTCCAGAGGAAGACAGTCACCGCCACCACCTGTGCTCCAGGGGAAGACAGTCACCGCCACCACCTGTGCTCCAGAGGAAAACAGTCACCGACACCACCAGTGCTCCAGAAGAAGACAGTCACCGCCACCACCTGTGCTCCAGGGGAAGACAGTCGCCGCCACCACCTGTGCTCCAGGGGAAGACAGTCGCCGCCACCACCTGTGCTCCAGAGGAAGACAGTCACCGCCACCACCTGTGCTCCAGGGGAAGACAGTCGCCGCCACCACCTGTGCTCCAGAGGAAGACAGTCGCCGCCACCACCTGTGCTCCAGAGGAAGACAGTCGCCGCCACCACCTGTGCTCCAGGGGAAGACAGTCGCCGCCACCACCTGTGCTCCAGAGGAAGACAGTCACCGCCACCACCTGTGCTCCAGGGGAAGACAGTCGCCGCCACCACCTGTGCTCCAGAGGAAGACAGTCACCGCCACCACCTGTGCTCCAGAGGAAGACAGTCACCGCCACCACCTGTGCTCCAGGGGAAGACAGTCGCCGCCACCACCTGTGCTCCAGAGGAAGACAGTCACCGCCACCACCTGTGCTCCAGGGGAAGACAGTCGCCGCCACCACCTGTGCTCCAGAGGAAGACAGTCACCGCCACCACCTGTGCTCCAGAGGAAGACAGTCGCCGCCACCACCTGTGCTCCAGGGAAGACAGTCGCCGCCACCACCTGTGCTCCAGAGGAAGACAGTCACCGCCACCACCTGTGCTCCAGAGGAAGACAGTCGCCGCCACCACCTGTGCTCCAGAGGAAGACAGTCGCCGCCACCACCTGTGCTCCAGAGGAAGACAGTCGCCGCCACCACCTGTGCTCCAGGGAAGACAGTCGCCGCCACCACCTGTGCTCCAGGGGAAGACAGTCGCCGCCACCACCTGTGCTCCAGGGGAAGACAGTCGCCGCCACCACCTGTGCTCCAGGGAAGACAGTCACCGCCACCACCTGTGCTCCAGAGGAAGACAGTCGCCGCCACCACCTGTGCTCCAGAGGAAGACAGTCACCGCCACCACCTGTGCTCCAGGGGAAGACAGTCGCCGCCACCACCTGTGCTCCAGGGGAAGACAGTCGCCGCCACCACCTGTGCTCCAGGGGAAGACAGTCGCCGCCACCACCTGTGCTCCAGAGGAAGACAGTCGCCGCCACCACCTGTGCTCCAGAGGAAGACAGTCGCCGCCACCACCTGTGCTCCAGAGGAAGACAGTCGCCGCCACCACCTGTGCTCCAGAGGAAGACAGTCGCCGCCACCACCTGTGCTCCAGAGGAAGACAGTCGCCGCCACCACCTGTGCTCCAGAGGAAGACAGTCGCCGCCACCACCTGTGCTCCAGAGGAAGACAGTCACCGCCACCACCTGTGCTCCAGGGAAGACAGTCCCGCCACCACCTGTGCTCCAGGGAAGACAGTCGCCGCCACCACCTGTGCTCCAGGGGAAGACAGTCGCCGCCACCACCTGTGCTCCAGAGGAAGACAGTCCCGCCACCACCTGTGCTCCAGAGGAAGACAGTCGCCACCACCTGTGCTCCAGAGGAAGACAGTCGCCGCCACCACCTGTGCTCCAGAGGAAGACAGTCACCGCCACCACCTGTGCTCCAGGGGAAGACAGTCGCCGCCACCACCTGTGCTCCAGAGGAAGACAGTCGCTGCCACCACCTGTGCTCCAGGGGAAGACAGTCGCCGCCACCACCTGTGCTCCAGAGGAAGACAGTCGCCGCCACCACCTGTGCTCCAGAGGAAGACAGTCACGCCACCACCTGTGCTCCAGAGGAAGACAGTCACCGCCACCACCTGTGCTCCAGAGGAAGACAGTCACCGCCACCACCTGTGCTCCAGAGGAAGACAGTCGCTGCCACCACCTGTGCTCCAGAGGAAGACAGTCACCGCCACCACCTGTGCTCCAGGGAAGACAGTCACTGCCACCACCTGTGCTCCAGAGGAAGACAGTCGCCGCCACCACCTGTGCTCCAGAGGAAGACAGTCACCGCCACCACCTGTGCTCCAGAGGAAGACAGTCGCCGCCACCACCTGTGCTCCAGGGAAGACAGTCACCGCCACCACCTGTGCTCCAGAGGAAGACAGTCACCGCCACCACCTGTGCTCCAGGGGAAGACAGTCGCCGCCACCACCTGTGCTCCAGAGGAAGACAGTCACCGCCACCACCTGTGCTCCAGAGGAAGACAGTCGCCGCCACCACCTGTGCTCCAGGGGAAGACAGTCGCCGCCACCACCTGTGCTCCAGAGGAAGACAGTCACCGCCACCACCTGTGCTCCAGAGGAAGACAGTCACCGCCACCACCTGTGCTCCAGGGGAAGACAGTCGCCGCCACCACCTGTGCTCCAGAGGAAGACAGTCGCCGCCACCACCTGTGCTCCAGGGGAAGACAGTCGCCGCCACCACCTGTGCTCCAGAGGAAGACAGTCGCCGCCACCACCTGTGCTCCAGGGAAGACAGTCGCCGCCACCACCTGTGCTCCAGAGGAAGACAGTCACCGCCACCACCTGTGCTCCAGGGAAGACAGTCACCGCCACCACCTGTGCTCCAGAGGAAGACAGTCACCGCCACCACCTGTGCTCCAGGGGAAGACAGTCACCGCCACCACCTGTGCTCCAGAGGAAGACAGTCGCCGCCACCACCTGTGCTCCAGGGGAAGACAGTCGCCACCACCTGTGCTCCAGAGAAAGACAGTCGCCGCCACCACCTGTGCTCCAGAGAAAGACAGTCGCCGCCACCACCTGTGCTCCAGAGGAAGACAGTCACCGCCACCACCTGTGCTCCAGAGGAAGACAGTCGCCGCCACCACCTGTGCTCCAGAGGAAGACAGTCGCCGCCACCACCTGTGCTCCAGAGGAAGACAGTCACCGCCACCACCTGTGCTCCAGGGGAAGACAGTCGCCGCCACCACCTGTGCTCCAGAGGAAGACAGTCCCGCCACCACCTGTGCTCCAGAGGAAGACAGTCGCCACCACCTGTGCTCCAGAGGAAGACAGTCACCGCCACCACCTGTGCTCCAGAGGAAGACAGTCACCCACCACCTGTGCTCCAGAGGAAGACAGTCGCCGCCACCACCTGTGCTCCAGAGGAAGACAGTCACCGCCACCACCTGTGCTCCAGGGGAAGACAGTCCCGCCACCACCTGTGCTCCAGGGAAGACAGTCACCGCCACCACCTGTGCTCCAGGGGAAGACAGTCGCCGCCACCACCTGTGCTCCAGAGGAAGACAGTCCCGCCACCACCTGTGCTCCAGAGGAAGACAGTCGCCACCACCTGTGCTCCAGAGGAAGACAGTCGCCGCCACCACCTGTGCTCCAGAGGAAGACAGTCACCGCCACCACCTGTGCTCCAGGGGAAGACAGTCGCCGCCACCACCTGTGCTCCAGAGGAAGACAGTCGCCGCCACCACCTGTGCTCCAGGGGAAGACAGTCGCCGCCACCACCTGTGCTCCAGAGGAAGACAGTCGCCGCCACCACCTGTGCTCCAGAGGAAGACAGTCACCGCCACCACCTGTGCTCCAGAGGAAGACAGTCACCGCCACCACCTGTGCTCCAGAGGAAGACAGTCACCGCCACCACCTGTGCTCCAGAGGAAGACAGTCGCCGCCACCACCTGTGCTCCAGAGGAAGACAGTCACCGCCACCACCTGTGCTCCAGAGGAAGACAGTCACCGCCACCACCTGTGCTCCAGAGGAAGACAGTCGCCGCCACCACCTGTGCTCCAGAGGAAGACAGTCACCGCCACCACCTGTGCTCCAGAGGAAGACAGTCACCGCCACCACCTGTGCTCCAGGGGAAGACAGTCACCGCCACCACCTGTGCTCCAGAGGAAGACAGTCACCGCCACCACCTGTGCTCCAGGGAAGACAGTCGCCGCCACCACCTGTGCTCCAGAGGAAGACAGTCACCGCCACCACCTGTGCTCCAGAGGAAGACAGTCGCCGCCACCACCTGTGCTCCAGGGGAAGACAGTCGCCGCCACCACCTGTGCTCCAGAGGAAGACAGTCACCGCCACCACCTGTGCTCCAGAGGAAGACAGTCACCGCCACCACCTGTGCTCCAGGGGAAGACAGTCGCCGCCACCACCTGTGCTCCAGAGGAAGACAGTCACCGCCACCACCTGTGCTCCAGAGGAAGACAGTCACCGCCACCACCTGTGCTCCAGGGGAAGACAGTCACCGCCACCACCTGTGCTCCAGGGGAAGACAGTCGCCGCCACCACCTGTGCTCCAGGGGAAGACAGTCGCCGCCACCACCTGTGCTCCAGAGGAAGACAGTCGCCGCCACCACCTGTGCTCCAGGGGAAGACAGTCGCCGCCACCACCTGTGCTCCAGAGGAAGACAGTCACCGCCACCACCTGTGCTCCAGAGGAAGACAGTCACCGCCACCACCTGTGCTCCAGGGGAAGACAGTCGCCGCCACCACCTGTGCTCCAGAGGAAGACAGTCACCGCCACCACCTGTGCTCCAGAGGAAGACAGTCACCGCCACCACCTGTGCTCCAGAGGAAGACAGTCGCCGCCACCACCTGTGCTCCAGAGGAAGACAGTCGCCGCCACCACCTGTGCTCCAGAGGAAGACAGTCACCGCCACCACCTGTGCTCCAGAGGAAGACAGTCGCCGCCACCACCTGTGCTCCAGAGGAAGACAGTCGCCGCCACCACCTGTGCTCCAGGGGAAGACAGTCGCCACCACCTGTGCTCCAGAGGAAGACAGTCACCGCCACCACCTGTGCTCCAGGGGAAGACAGTCGCCGCCACCACCTGTGCTCCAGAGGAAGACAGTCGCCGCCACCACCTGTGCTCCAGGGGAAGACAGTCGCCGCCACCACCTGTGCTCCAGAGGAAGACAGTCACCGCCACCACCTGTGCTCCAGAGGAAGACAGTCGCCGCCACCACCTGTGCTCCAGGGGAAGACAGTCGCCGCCACCACCTGTGCTCCAGAGGAAGACAGTCACCGCCACCACCTGTGCTCCAGAGGAAGACAGTCGCCGCCACCACCTGTGCTCCAGGGGAAGACAGTCGCCGCCACCACCTGTGCTCCAGAGGAAGACAGTCACCGCCACCACCTGTGCTCCAGAGGAAGACAGTCACCGCCACCACCTGTGCTCCAGGGAAGACAGTCACCGCCACCACCTGTGCTCCAGGGGAAGACAGTCGCCGCCACCACCTGTGCTCCAGGGAAGACAGTCGCCGCCACCACCTGTGCTCCAGAGGAAGACAGTCGCCGCCACCACCTGTGCTCCAGGGGAAGACAGTCGCCGCCACCACCTGTGCTCCAGAGGAAGACAGTCACCGCCACCACCTGTGCTCCAGGGAAGACAGTCACCGCCACCACCTGTGCTCCAGAGGAAGACAGTCGCCGCCACCACCTGTGCTCCAGGGGAAGACAGTCACCGCCACCACCTGTGCTCCAGAGGAAGACAGTCGCCGCCACCACCTGTGCTCCAGGGGAAGACAGTCGCCACCACCTGTGCTCCAGAGAAAGACAGTCGCTGCCACCACCTGTGCTCCAGGGGAAGACAGTCGCCGCCACCACCTGTGCTCCAGAGGAAGACAGTCACCGCCACCACCTGTGCTCCAGAGGAAGACAGTCGCCGCCACCACCTGTGCTCCAGGGAAGACAGTCGCCGCCACCACCTGTGCTCAGGGAAGACAGTCACGCCACCACCTGTGCTACAGAGGAAGACAGTCACCGCCACCACCTGTGCTCCAGGGGAAGACAGTCGCCGCCACCACCTGTGCTCCAGAGGAAGACAGTCACCGCCACCACCTGTGCTCCAGAGGAAGACAGTCACCGCCACCACCTGTGCTCCAGGGGAAGACAGTCGCCGCCACCACCTGTGCTCCAGGGGAAGACAGTCGCCGCCACCACCTGTGCTCCAGGAAGACAGTCACCGCCAACCCTGTGCTCCAGAGGAAGACAGTCGCGCCACCACCTGTGCTCCAGGGGAAGACAGTCGCCGCCACCACCTGTGCTACAGAGGAAGACAGTCACCGCCACCACCTGTGCTCCAGAGGAAGACAGTCACGCCACACCTGTGCTCCAGGGGAAGACAGTCACCGCCACCACCTGTGCTCCAGAGGGAAGACAGTCACCGCCACCACTGTGCTCCAGAGGAAGACAGTCACGCCACCACCTGTGCTCCAGAGGAAGACAGTCGCCGCCACCACCTGTGCTCCAGAGGAAGACAGTCGCCGCCACACCTGTGCTCCAGAGGAAGACAGTCACCGCCACCACCTGTGCTCCAGAGGAAGACAGTCGCTGCCACCACCTGTGCTCCAGAGGAAGACAGTCGCCGCCACCACCTGTGCTCCAGGGGAAGACAGTCGCCACCACCTGTGCTCCAGAGGAAGACAGTCACCGCACACCTGTGCTCCAGGGGAAGACAGTCGCCGCCACCACCTGTGCTCCAGAGGAAGACAGTCGCCGCCACCACCTGTGCTCCAGGGGAAGACAGTCGCCGCCACCACCTGTGCTCCAGAGGAAGACAGTCACCGCCACCACCTGTGCTACAGAGGAAGACAGTCGCCGCCACCACTGTGCTCCAGGGGAAGACAGTCGCCGCCACCACCTGTGCTCAGAGGAAGACAGTCACGCCACCACCTGTGCTACAGAGGAAGACAGTCGCGCCACCACCTGTGCTCCAGGGGAAGACAGTCGCCGCCACCACCTGTGCTCCAGAGGAAGACAGTCACCGCCACCACCTGTGCTCCAGAGGAAGACAGTCACCGCCACCACCTGTGCTCCAGAGGAAGACAGTCACCGCCACCACCTGTGCTCCAGGGGAAGACAGTCGCCGCCACCACCTGTGCTCCAGGGGAAGACAGTCGCCGCCACCACTGTGCTACAGAGGAAGACAGTCGCCGCCACCACCTGTGCTCCAGGGGAAGACAGTCGCCGCCACACCTGTGCTCCAGAGGAAGACAGTCACCGCCACCACCTGTGCTCCAGGGAAAGACAGTCACCGCCACCACCTGTGCTACAGAGGAAGACAGTCACCGCCACCACCTGTGCTCCAGGGGAAGACAGTCACGCCACACCTGTGCTCCAGAGGAAGACAGTCGCCGCCACCACCTGTGCTCCAG
>WNGS01000244.1:44552-56716 GCA_020271785.1 Procambarus virginalis | reverse complement strand
AGGGAAGACATTCGCCGCCACCACCTGTGCTCCAGAGGAAGACAGTCACCGCCACCACCTATGCTACAGAGGAAGACAGTCACCGCCACCACCTGTGCTCCAGGGGAAGACAGTCTCCGCCACCACCTGTGCTCCAGGGGAAGACAGTCGCCGCCACACCTGTGCTACAGAGGAAGACAGTCACCGACACCACCTGTGCTCAGGGGAAGACAGTCACCGCCACCATCTGTGCTACAGAGGAAGACAGTCACCGCCACCACCTGTGCTCCAGGGAAGACAGTCACCGCCACCACCTGTGCTACAGAGGAAGACAGTCACCGCCCCACCTGTGCTCCAGAGGAAGACAGTCCCTGCCACCACCTGCTCCAGAGGAAGACAGTCGCCACCACCACCTGTGCTCCAGAAGAAAACAGTCACCGCCACCACCTGTACTCCGAGGAAGACAGTCGCTGCCACCACCTGTGCAGAGGAGACAGTCGCCGCCACCACCTGTGTTCCAGGGGAAGACTGTCGCCACCACCTGTGCTCCAGAGGAAGACAGTCACCGCCACCACCTGGTGCCAGGGGAAGACAGTCGCTGCCAACACCTGTGCTCCAGAGCAAGACAATCGCCACCACCACCTGTGCTCCAGGGGAAGACAGTCGCAGCACCACCTGGCTCCAGAGGAAGACAGTCACCGCCACCACCTATGCTACAGAGGAAGACAGTCGCCGCCACCACCTGTGCTCCAGGGGAAGACATTCGCTGCCACCACCTGTGCTCCAGAGGAAGACAGTCACCGCCACACCTGTGCTACAGAGGAAGACAGTCGCCGCCACTACCTGTGCTCCAGGGGAAGACATTCGCCGCCACCACCTGTGCTCCAGAGGAAGACAGTCACCGCCACCACCTATGCTACAGAGGAAGACAGTCACCGCCACCACCTGTGCTCCAGGGAAGACAGTTACCGCCACCACCTGTGCTCCAGGGGAAGACAGTCGCCGCCACCACCTGTGCTACAGAGGAAGACAGTCGCCGCCACCACCTGTGCTCCAGGGGAAGACATTCGCCGCCCCACCTGTGCTACAGAGGAAGACAGTCACCGCCACCACCTGTGCTCCAGGGGAAGACAGTTACCACCACCATCTGTGCTACAGAGGAAGACAGTCACCGCCACCACCTGTGCTCCAGGGGAAGACAGTCACCGCCACCACCTGTGCTACAGAGGAAGACAGTCACCGCCACCACCTGTGCTCCAGAGGAAGACAGTCCCTGCCACCACCTGTGCTCCAGAGGAAGACAGTCGCCGCCACCACCTGTGCTCCAGAAGAAAACAGTCACCGCCACCACCTGTACTCCAGAGGAAGACAGTCGCTGCCACCACCTGTGCTCCAGAGGAAGACAGTCGCCGCCACCACCTGTGTTCCAGGGGAAGACTGTCGCCACCACCTGTGCTCCAAAGGAAGACAGTCACCGCCACCACCTGTGCTCCAGGGGAAGACATTCGCCGCCACCACCTGTGCTCCAGAGGAAGACAGTCACCGCCACCACCTGTGCTACAGAGGAAGACAGTCACCGCCACCACCTGTGCTCCAGGGAAGACATTCGCCGCCACCACCTGTGCTGCAGAGGAAGACAGTCACCGCCACCACCTGTGCTACAGAGGAAGACAGTCGCCGCCACTACCTGTGCTCCAGGGGAAGACATTCGCCGCCAGCACCTGTGCTCCAGAGGAAGGCAGTCACCGCCACCACCTATGCTACAGAGGAAGACAGTCACCGCCACCACCTGTGCTCCAGGGGAAGACAGTCACCACCACCACCTGTGCTCCAGGGGAAGACAGTCGCCGCCACCACCTGTGTGTTGGAAATAACCAACAGTTCTATACATCATTGTATTTATATAACCAAAGTAGTTACTAAAATTACTAACTTATAAATTTAATCATTATCATGATTTATTCATTGCCAAATTCTTCCTAGTACGTGAGGAACAACAGGCAGCAACATGAATTTTCTCCACATTTAGTTGGATTTGTAACAAGAGTCCAGTTTATCATTTCATTTACTAAAAAATAGTTAACTTTGATTTGTAGTATACTATTACTTACTGGAGCTCCCTTATTTAACTAACATTTAAACATTCTAGAGGAAATTACTTGATGCAAATGATTTACTTTAATTTCCTCGATTGGCTGCACAACTTTTAGTAAGCCAATTTATGTTACTAGAACTTCTATTTTATCGTAGAAGAATTTAATGTGATATTAATACTTGCTATTACCTCTTCCTTCCTTAGTCAATTGCAATAAATACATATTCATTTACGCTCGAAAGCCGCGCATGCGCAATAAGGAGCAGGAGGAAGAAGGGAGAGCGTCACTTGACACGTGAACGAGAGCACGGACGCCATTAACAGCGTGTAGCAGAGCTGTTTCGACCTATTTATTTCGCTCCCACGATCAGTTGAGCGGTGCCGCGTTATCTGGCACAACATAGCCGTGTCATAGACTATTATACGAGCATCTCTAGAGTCAACGTCTTTCAAGCAGCAGCAGGAGGACGAAGAGTTGCTCAAGTCTTCACATCAACGACACGAGGCTCGGCTGCTAAGTTTACCCTTTTTGTTATTATGTGGCCACTTTTAACATTTAGGTTGGCAGTCGTTAGGCCGAATGCAAACCAACAAAATATAGTACGTGTCTTATTAAATTTGCCATCTAATTATATGATTATCAGTTTATTTCTATGATACAAATTGTTCAGACATTAGCTGATAATTTACTACCGTCATCCTCATGATTTAGGATGTAAATGTAATTACCTATTGTGTAGAAGATTTCTACAATGTAATTGCCTTTCAGTACCAAGGCGACTTCAACCGAGGTGCTAGGCTTCCCCACCGTTCTGTGCAACAATTTACCCTATGCAACACGTCGTCGGTGGAGCGTAGCAACTGATTACTTCTAGATTCACAGCTAAGCTGTCCATTTTCATCAGTAGCAATAACTCCATAGTTACAGTAGTGATCTCCTAAAGAGATCAATGATACTAACCCTTTGTTTTACTGATGTTGCTCAACATTTCAGTAGTATATTGAGGTGCATTTACCTCCATCAATATTATATTCTATATTTTTACTCACACATTTAATTTACTCTGGTGAAGAACCAGCACCAGAATAATGCTAGGGATGTATTAATCTTTTAGCATGTAACCCCCCAATTTTGTGTAGTAATTTGACTCCATTCATATAATCATTACAGTTTTACCAAGATCCATAGGACACTAGTTCCTAAGATCAGTTTTTTCCATTGTCTCTTTGTTTTCCACTTTTTCTCAAAAAGTGGTGGTCCTTCATAGCTATCGAAGTATATATATTTACATTTATTTAATTATTAGTTACTGGGTCTCAGAGCCCAAAACAATTTATTGGTTATTGGAGTCAGGTTTTCCCCACAAAATTTTGGTCCACCGAACCGGATGTACCATTAATCATTTATGGTCCAGTATATTCACCCAAATTACTGGCCCCATATAATTAACTATTTACTAACACCAACTAGTGTGTTAACATTATTAGGCTATTTACCAATATATTTCATTATTTACGGCTGTCAGCAGACTGCCCATATTATAGCCTTAAACTCATTTATTATTATCAACATTTCTATTAATACTTATGCATAAAGTAACCTTAGTGTTATACATTTATAAATTTTCACTTGTGTTTCTAAGCACAAACATATATATCCAAACAAAAAATCCCAAAAACATAGCACCATATATCTATATTACTGCACCATTGCATTTATGCCAACCTTTGATGAGGTAGGATATTTAGACTGTAATTGTACTAGTGTTTTTACAAATGCAGCCTAAATCATTTAGTCATTCCTAGGTAGGAATTATTTACGAGTACTGTACTAGACAGTACTGGTGTACATACATATATTTAGATTGTGCTGACCCTGATTTGGGGTGGGATTACCAAAATTCTTTTTGTGCTTTTAACATATTATTCGTGTATTATTATTTTTGAGTACTGCCGAATGTTCACTGTTGGATCGAATGGTGATAATTGATGAGCTAACCGGACGAAATCCAATAGTGGCATTCGAATACTACTCAAAATATTAGCTATCTATTGTTAGGTAGGCAAATTAACCTCTAAACGAGGTATTATAGTCTATTCAATACATTAGGCTATTATATTAGTATTGAGCTCCATTGAATGAGCCAATATCCCAGTTACATCAGTAACAACTATTTACTATCAGACCAGCCCTTACCCAGCAAGATGGAAACGGCTGACAAAATGAAAAGGACCCTTACCGGTCTGAAAGGTCACTTGACCCGACAGATTACCAAGTGTCAAAATCTGTCACAACAGTCACCTGTTGACTACATTGAATTAGAAGACTTACTTCAAGTTGCTGAAGCAAATTCAAGCATATTAAACAGCATATGAATCTGTACTTGACAGAACTTTACCAAACCTCAATAGGTGAAACTGAACTTGAGGACATTGTAAATGATTTAGCCCAGTACGAAGATGATGTACAGGCTAAACTTCAACCCTTCAAAAGCAAATTGCTAAAAACAAATTAATAACAGCCTCTACTGCACATCCAGATCCTGATGTCAAATACCTCAGATCAATATACCCACATTCTCTGGTAACGAGAATGAGAGTTGGGATGATTTCTGGAGTAAATTCGTGGATGCAGTAGACTCTAAAACTAACATCCCTCAAACAACTAAGTTCACTTATTTACAAGGCTTGTTACGAAATGAAGCCTTGAAGGTAATATCTAACATAACACTGACCAGTGATGGTTACGACCTAGCTGTTCAATTGCTTAAAGGCAACTACGATAACAAGGAAAGAACTGTTACTATCTTAGTTCCAAAATTGCTGGATTTACCATCTGCTAATAATTCTACAGATCTCTCCAAACTTTAGACTAGAGCTAGAGTCTTTACTCAAGGCCTTAAGCCTTAAAGTCCAAATTCAGACTGCTGAATGGATGACAAAGTAGTTGTAAGGCGCAAATTACCGAGAGAGACTTTAGATAAATTGTGTACTATGTACAATAAAACCTCTCTGTCCATGAATGAAATTACAGAGGTTTACATACCCTAGTCGAAAGACAAAGAGCCAACCAAGATGGGAAGAGTGTTTCAAACTTCTCTACTAACTCTCATCATAAACCCCAACGTACTGCAACTACTGTAGTAAAACCAGATCTCAATAAATCATCTCCGAAATGGAAATCTGGAAATGTAGGTACATACACAGTAAACCCTATAAACCCCGTAGTGAGCACCACTCCTACGACTTCTCCTACAGTGAAGAAGTGTTTGTTCTGCAATAATGAACAACCTTACTTATAAGTGTAGTACTTATCCAGACCATAACACCCGAATTCATCGTTTGCAAGAGTACACAGATGCACAAGGTGCACGGGTCCTCATGACCCCAATAGCTGTACTGTCTCCTTACGTATGTGCAAAAGTGCCACAAGGGTAGACACCATTATTCCTTGTGTGGTAGTGATCAATAAGATCAACCAATCCTCATAAGAAGACTACAAATTCTACTTCTGTACAGTATTGTAAAGTGCATCAAGACATAAGTGTACTTGCAACAGAGTCGACTAACACAACTACGTTACCAACAGCTCAATTAAAATTAATCAATAAGGGTTCTAGGATTTCCCTCGTGTCTCTTTGACCAAGGTTCGCNCCACCACCTGTGCTCCAGGGAAGACAGTCGCCGCCACCACCTGTGCTCCAGGGAAGACAGTCGCCCACCACACCTGTGCTCCAGAGGAAGACAGTCGCCGCCACCACCTGTGCTCCAGGGGAAGACAGTCGCCGCCACCACCTGTGCTCCAGGGGAAGACAGTCGCCGCCACCACCTGTGCTCCAGGGGAAGACAGTCGCCGCCACCACCTGTGCTCCAGGGAAGACAGTCGCCACACACCTGTGCTCCAGGGGAAGACAGTCGCCGCCACCACCTGTGCTCCAGGGGAAGACAGTCGCCGCCACCACCTGTGCTCCAGGGGAAGACAGTCGCCGCACACCTGTGCTCCAGAGGAAGACAGTCGCGCCACCACCTGTGCTCCAGAGGAAGACAGTCGCCGCCACCACCTGTGCTCCAGGGGAAGACAGTCGCCGCCACCACCTGTGCTCCAGAGGAAGACAGTCGCCGCCACCACCTGTGCTCCAGGGGAAGACAGTCACCGCCACCACCTGTGCTCCAGGGGAAGACAGTCGCCGCCACCACCTGTGCTCCAGGGAAGACAGTCGCCGCCACACCTGTGCTCCAGGGGAAGACAGTCGCCGCCACCACCTGTGCTCCAGGGGAAGACAGTCGCCGCCACCACCTGTGCTCCAGAGGAAGACAGTCGCCGCCACCACCTGTGCTCCAGGGGAAGACAGTCGCCGCCACCACCTGTGCTCCAGGGGAAGACAGTCGCCGCCACCACCTGTGCTCCAGGGAAGACAGTCGCCGCCACCACCTGTGCTCCAGGGGAAGACAGTCGCCGCCACCACCTGTGCTCCAGGGGAAGACAGTCGCCGCCACCACCTGTGCTCCAGGGGAAGACAGTCGCCGCCACCACCTGTGCTCCAGGGGAAGACAGTCGCCGCCACCACCTGTGCTCCAGGGGAAGACAGTCGCCGCCACCACCTGTGCTCCAGGGGAAGACAGTCGCCGCCACCACCTGTGCTCCAGGGGAAGACAGTCGCCGCCACCACCTGTGCTCCAGGGGAAGACAGTCGCCGCCACCACCTGTGCTCCAGAGGAAGACAGTCGCCGCCACCACCTGTGCTCCAGGGGAAGACAGTCGCCGCCACCACCTGTGCTCCAGGGGAAGACAGTCGCCGCCACCACCTGTGCTCCAGGGGAAGACAGTCGCCGCCACCACCTGTGCTCCAGGGGAAGACAGTCGCCGCCACCACCTGTGCTCCAGGGGAAGACAGTCGCCGCCACCACCTGTGCTCCAGGGGAAGACAGTCGCCGCCACCACCTGTGCTCCAGGGGAAGACAGTCGCCGCCACCACCTGTGCTCCAGAGGAAGACAGTCGCCGCCACCACCTGTGCTCCAGGGGAAGACAGTCGCCGCCACCACCTGTGCTCCAGAGGAAGACAGTCGCCGCCACCACCTGTGCTCCAGGGGAAGACAGTCGCCGCCACCACCTGTGCTCCAGAGGAAGACAGTCGCCGCCACCACCTGTGCTCCAGGGGAAGACAGTCGCCGCCACCACCTGTGCTCCAGAGGAAGACAGTCGCCGCCACCACCTGTGCTCCAGGGGAAGACAGTCGCCGCCACCACCTGTGCTCCAGGGGAAGACAGTCGCCGCCACCACCTGTGCTCCAGGGGAAGACAGTCGCCGCCACCACCTGTGCTCCAGGGGAAGACAGTCGCCGCCACCACCTGTGCTCCAGGGGAAGACAGTCGCCGCCACCACCTGTGCTCCAGGGGAAGACAGTCGCCGCCACCACCTGTGCTCCAGGGGAAGACAGTCGCCGCCACCACCTGTGCTCCAGAGGAAGACAGTCGCCGCCACCACCTGTGCTCCAGGGGAAGACAGTCGCCGCCACCACCTGTGCTCCAGGGGAAGACAGTCGCCGCCACCACCTGTGCTCCAGGGAAGACAGTCGCCGCCACCACCTGTGCTCCAGGGGAAGACAGTCGCCGCCACCACCTGTGCTCCAGGGGAAGACAGTCGCCGCCACCACCTGTGCTCCAGGGAAGACAGTCGCCGCCACCACCTGTGCTCCAGGGGAAGACAGTCGCCGCCACCACCTGTGCTCCAGGGGAAGACAGTCGCCGCCACCACCTGTGCTCCAGGGGAAGACAGTCGCCGCCACCACCTGTGCTCCAGAGGAAGACAGTCGCCGCCACCACCTGTGCTCCAGAGGAAGACAGTCGCCGCCACCACCTGTGCTCCAGAGGAAGACAGTCGCCGCCACCACCTGTGCTCCAGGGAAGACAGTCGCCACCACCTGTGCTCCAGAGGAAGACAGTCGCCGCCACCACCTGTGCTCCAGGGGAAGACAGTCGCCGCCACCACCTGTGCTCCAGGGGAAGACAGTCGCCGCCACCACCTGTGCTCCAGGGGAAGACAGTCGCCGCCACCACCTGTGCTCCAGGGAAGACAGTCGCCGCCACCACCTGTGCTCCAGGGAAGACAGTCGCCGCCACCACCTGTGCTCCAGAGGAAGACAGTCGCCGCCACCACCTGTGCTCCAGAGGAAGACAGTCGCCGCCACCACCTGTGCTCCAGGGGAAGACAGTCGCCGCCACCACCTGTGCTCCAGAGGAAGACAGTCACCGCCACCACCTGTGCTCCAGGGAAGACAGTCGCCGCCACCACCTGTGCTCCAGAGGAAGACAGTCGCCGCCACCACCTGTGCTCCAGGGGAAGACAGTCGCCGCCACCACCTGTGCTCCAGGGGAAGACAGTCGCCGCCACCACCTGTGCTCCAGGGGAAGACAGTCGCCGCCACCACCTGTGCTCCAGGGGAAGACAGTCGCCGCCACCACCTGTGCTCCAGGGGAAGACAGTCGCCGCCACCACCTGTGCTCCAGGGGAAGACAGTCGCCGCCACCACCTGTGCTCCAGGGGAAGACAGTCGCCGCCACCACCTGTGCTCCAGGGGAAGACAGTCGCCGCCACCACCTGTGCTCCAGGGAAGACAGTCGCCGCCACCACCTGTGCTCCAGAGGAAGACAGTCGCCGCCACCACCTGTGCTCCAGGGGAAGACAGTCGCCGCCACCACCTGTGCTCCAGGGGAAGACAGTCGCCGCCACCACCTGTGCTCCAGGGGAAGACAGTCGCCGCCACCACCTGTGCTCCAGGGGAAGACAGTCGCCGCCACCACCTGTGCTCCAGAGGAAGACAGTCGCCGCCACCACCTGTGCTCCAGGGGAAGACAGTCGCCGCCACCACCTGTGCTCCAGAGGAAGACAGTCGCCGCCACCACCTGTGCTCCAGAGGAAGACAGTCGCCGCCACCACCTGTGCTCCAGAGGAAGACAGTCGCCGCCACCACCTGTGCTCCAGGGAAGACAGTCGCCGCCACCACCTGTGCTCCAGAGGAAGACAGTCGCCGCCACCACCTGTGCTCCAGGGAAGACAGTCGCCGCCACCACCTGTGCTCCAGGGGAAGACAGTCGCCGCCACCACCTGTGCTCCAGAGGAAGACAGTCGCCGCCACCACCTGTGCTCCAGGGGAAGACAGTCGCCGCCACCACCTGTGCTCCAGGGGAAGACAGTCGCCGCCACCACCTGTGCTCCAGGGGAAGACAGTCGCCGCCACCACCTGTGCTCCAGGGGAAGACAGTCGCCGCCACCACCTGTGCTCCAGAGGAAGACAGTCGCCGCCACCACCTGTGCTCCAGGGGAAGACAGTCGCCGCCACCACCTGTGCTCCAGGGGAAGACAGTCGCCGCCACCACCTGTGCTCCAGAGGAAGACAGTCGCCGCCACCACCTGTGCTCCAGAGGAAGACAGTCGCCGCCACCACCTGTGCTCCAGAGGAAGACAGTCGCCGCCACCACCTGTGCTCCAGGGGAAGACAGTCGCCGCCACCACCTGTGCTCCAGAGGAAGACAGTCCCGCCACCACCTGTGCTCCAGGGGAAGACAGTCACCGCCACCACCTGTGCTCCAGGGGAAGACAGTCGCCGCCACCACCTGTGCTCCAGGGGAAGACAGTCGCCGCCACCACCTGTGCTCCAGAGGAAGACAGTCGCCGCCACCACCTGTGCTCCAGGGGAAGACAGTCGCCGCCACCACCTGTGCTCCAGAGGAAGACAGTCGCCGCCACCACCTGTGCTCCAGGGGAAGACAGTCGCCGCCACCACCTGTGCTCCAGAGGAAGACAGTCGCCGCCACCACCTGTGCTCCAGGGGAAGACAGTCGCCGCCACCACCTGTGCTCCAGAGGAAGACAGTCGCCGCCACCACCTGTGCTCCAGAGGAAGACAGTCGCCGCCACCACCTGTGCTCCAGAGGAAGACAGTCGCCGCCACCACCTGTGCTCCAGGGGAAGACAGTCGCCGCCACCACCTGTGCTCCAGGGGAAGACAGTCGCCGCCACCACCTGTGCTCCAGGGGAAGACAGTCGCCGCCACCACCTGTGCTCCAGGGAAGACAGTCGCCGCCACCACCTGTGCTCCAGGGGAAGACAGTCGCCGCCACCACCTGTGCTCCAGGGGAAGACAGTCGCCGCCACCACCTGTGCTCCAGGGAAGACAGTCGCCGCCACCACCTGTGCTCCAGGGGAAGACAGTCGCCGCCACCACCTGTGCTCCAGAGGAAGACAGTCGCCACCACCTGTGCTCCAGGGGAAGACAGTCGCCGCCACCACCTGTGCTCCAGGGAAGACAGTCGCCGCCACCACCTGTGCTCCAGGGGAAGACAGTCGCCGCCACCACCTGTGCTCCAGAGGAAGACAGTCGCCGCCACCACCTGTGCTCCAGGGGAAGACAGTCGCCGCCACCACCTGTGCTCCAGAGGAAGACAGTCGCCGCCACCACCTGTGCTCCAGAGGAAGACAGTCGCCGCCACCACCTGTGCTCCAGGGGAAGACAGTCGCCGCCACCACCTGTGCTCCAGAGGAAGACAGTCGCCGCCACCACCTGTGCTCCAGAGGAAGACAGTCGCCGCCACCACCTGTGCTCCAGGGGAAGACAGTCGCCGCCACCACCTGTGCTCCAGGGGAAGACAGTCGCCGCCACCACCTGTGCTCCAGGGGAAGACAGTCGCCGCCACCACCTGTGCTCCAGAGGAAGACAGTCGCCACCACCTGTGCTCCAGGGAAGACAGTCGCCGCCACCACCTGTGCTCCAGGAAGACAGTCGCCGCCACCACCTGTGCTCCAGGGGAAGACAGTCGCCACCACCTGTGCTCCAGAGGAAGACAGTCGCTGCCACCACCTGTGCTCCAGAGGAAGACAGTCGCCGCCACCACCTGTGCTCCAGAGAAGACAGTCGCCACCACCTGTGCTCCAGAGGAAGACAGTCACCGCCACCACCTGTGCTCCAGGGAAGACAGTCCGCCACCACCTGTGCTCCAGGGAAGACAGTCGCCGCCACCACCTGTGCTCCAGGGAAGACAGTCGCCGCCACCACCTGTGCTCCAGAGGAAGACAGTCGCCGCCACCACCTGTGCTCCAGGGAAGACAGTCGCCGCCACCACCTGTGCTCCAGGGAAGACAGTCACCGCCACCACCTGTGCTCCAGGGGAAGACAGTCCCGCCACCACCTGTGCTCCAGAGGAAGACAGTCACCGCCACCACCTGTGCTCCAGGGGAAGACAGTCGCCGCCACCACCTGTGCTCCAGAAACAGTCGCCGCCACCACCTGTGCTCCAGGAAGACAGTCACCGCCACCACCTGTGCTCCAGAGGAAGACAGTCGCTGCCACCACCTGTGCTCCAGGGGAAGACAGTCGCCGCCACCACCTGTGCTCCAGGGGAAGACAGTCGCCGCCACCACCTGTGCTCCAGGGGAAGACAGTCGCCGCCACCACCTGTGCTCCAGAGGAAGACAGTCGCCGCCACCACCTGTGCTCCAGGGGAAGACAGTCGACGCCACCACCTGTGCTCCAGGGAAGACAGTCGCCGCCACCACCTGTGCTCCAGGGAGACAGTCGCCCCACCACCTGTGCTCCAGGGAAACAGTCGCCGCCACCACCTGTGCTCCAAGGAAGACAGTCGCCACCACCACTGTGCTCCAGGGAAGACAGTCGCCGCCACCACCTGTGCTCCAGAGAAGACAGTCGCCGCCACCACCTGTGCTCCAGGGAAGACAGTCGCCGCCACCACCTGTGCTCCAGAGGAAGACAGTCGCCGCCACCACCTGTGCTCCAGGGAAGACAGTCGCCGCCACCACCTGTGCTCCAGAGGAAGACAGTCGCCGCCACCACCTGTGCTCCAGAGAAGACAGTCGCCGCCACCACCTGTGCTCCAGAGAAGACAGTCGCCGCCACCACCTGTGCTCCAGGAAGACAGTCGCCGCCACCACCTGTGCTCCAGAGGAAGACAGTCGCCGCCACCACCTTGCTCCAGGGAAGACAGTCGCCGCCACCACCTGTGCTCCAGGGAAGACAGTCGCCGCCACCACCTGTGCTCCAGGGGAAGACAGTCGCCACCACCACCTGTGCTCCAG
>WNGS01000244.1:11928-38411 GCA_020271785.1 Procambarus virginalis | reverse complement strand
CGCCACCACCTGTGCTCCAGGGGAAGACAGTCGCCGCCACCACCTGTGCTCCAGGGAAGACAGTCGCCGCCACCACCTGTGCTCCAGAGGAAGACAGTCGCCGCCACCACCTGTGCTCCAGGGGAAGACAGTCGCCGCCACCACCTGTGCTCCAGAGGAAGACAGTCACCGCCACCACCTGTGCTCCAGAGGAAGACAGTCGCCGCCACCACCTGTCTCCAGAGGAAGACAGTCGCCGCCACCACCTGTGCTCCAGGGGAAGACAGTCGCCACCACCTGTGCTCCAGAGGAAGACAGTCGCCACCACCTGTGCTCCAGAGGAAGACAGTCGCCGCCACCACCTGTGCTCCAGAGGAAGACAGTCGCCGCCACACCTGTGCTCCAGAGGAAGACAGTCGCCGCCACCACCTGTGCTCCAGAGGAAGACAGTCGCCGCCACCACCTGTGCTCCAGGGAAGACAGTCGCCGCCACCACCTGTGCTCCAGGGGAAGACAGTCGCCGCCACCACCTGTGCTCCAGAGGAAGACAGTCGCCGCCACCACCTGTGCTCCAGGGGAAGACAGTCGCCGCCACCACCTGTGCTCCAGGGAAGACAGTCGCCGCCACCACCTGTGCTCCAGAGGAAGACAGTCGCCGCCACCACCTGTGCTCCAGAGGAAGACAGTCACCGCCACCACCTGTGCTCCAGGGGAAGACAGTCGCCGCCACCACCTGTGCTCCAGGGGAAGACAGTCGCCGCCACCACCTGTGCTCCAGGGGAAGACAGTCGCCGCCACCACCTGTGCTCCAGAGGAAGACAGTCGCCGCCACCACCTGTGCTCCAGGGGAAGACAGTCACCGCCACCACCTGTGCTCCAGAGGAAGACAGTCACCGCCACCACCTGTGCTCCAGAGGAAGACAGTCGCCGCCACCACCTGTGCTCCAGAGGAAGACAGTCGCCGCCACCACCTGTGCTCCAGGGGAAGACAGTCGCCGCCACCACCTGTGCTCCAGAGGAAGACAGTCGCCGCCACCACTGTGCTCCAGAGGAAGACAGTCGCCGCCACCACCTGTGCTCCAGGGGAAGACAGTCGCCGCCACCACCTGTGCTCCAGAGGAAGACAGTCGCCGCCACCACCTGTGCTCCAGGGGAAGACAGTCGCCGCCACCACCTGTGCTCCAGAGGAAGACAGTCACCGCCACCACCTGTGCTCCAGAGGAAGACAGTCGCCA
Organism: Procambarus virginalis; assembly: GCA_020271785.1. Classification (NCBI taxonomy): domain Eukaryota; kingdom Metazoa; phylum Arthropoda; class Malacostraca; order Decapoda; family Cambaridae; genus Procambarus; species Procambarus virginalis. The sequence goes on along the minus strand of WNGS01000244.1, from coordinate 37,197 downwards.
CCACCTGTGCTCCAGGGGAAGACAGTCGCCGCCACCACCTGTGCCAGGGGAAGACAGTCAGCCACCACCTGTGCTCCAGAGGAAGACAGTCGCGCCACCACCTGTGCTCCAGAGGAAGACAGTCGCCGCCACCACCTGTGCTCCAGGGGAAGACAGTCGCCGCCACCACCTGTGCTCCAGAGGAAGACAGTCGCCGCCACCACCTGTGCTCCAGAGGAAGACAGTCGCCACCACCTGTGCTCCAGGGGAAGACAGTCGCCGCCACCACCTGTGCTCCAGGAGAAGACAGTCGCCACCACCTGTGCTCCAGGGGAAGACAGTCGCGCCACCACCTGTGCTCCAGGGGAAGACAGTCGCCGCCACCACCTGTGCTCCAGAGGAAGACAGTCGCCGCCACCACCTGTGCTCCAGGGGAAGACAGTCGCCGCCACCACCTGTGCTCCAGAGGAAGACAGTCACCGCCACCACCTGTGCTCCAGAGGGAAGACAGTCACCGCCACCACCTGTGCTCCAGAGGAAGACAGTCGCCGCCACCACCTGTGCTCCAGAGGAAGACAGTCGCCGCCACCACCTGTGCTCCAGAGGAAGACAGTCGCCGCCACCACCTGTGCTCCAGGGGAAGACAGTCGCCGCCACCACCTGTGCTCCAGAGGAAGACAGTCACTGCCACCACCTGTGCTCCAGAGGAAGACAGTCGCCGCCACCACCTGTGCTCCAGAGGAAGACAGTCGCCGCCACCACCTGTGCTCCAGGGAAGACAGTCGCGCCACCACCTGTGCTCCAGAGGAAGACAGTCGCCGCCACCACCTGTGCTCCAGGGGAAGACAGTCGCCGCCACCACCTGTGCTCCAGAGGAAGACAGTCGCCGCCACCACCTGTGCTCCAGGGGAAGACAGTCGCCGCCACCACCTGTGCTCCAGGGAAGACAGTCACCGCCACCACCTGTGCTCCAGAGAAGACAGTCGCCGCCACCACCTGTGCTCCAGGGGAAGACAGTCGCCGCCACCACCTGTGCTCCAGAGGAAGACAGTCACCGCCACCACCTGTGCTCCAGGGGAAGACAGTCGCCGCCACCACCTGTGCTCCAGAGGAAGACAGTCACCGCCACCACCTGTGCTCCAGGGGAAGACAGTCGCCGCCACCACCTGTGCTCCAGAGGAAGACAGTCACGCCACCACCTGTGCTCCAGAGGAAGACAGTCGCCGCCACCACCTGTGCTCCAGGGGAAGACAGTCGCCGCCACCACCTGTGCTCCAGAGGGAAGACAGTCGCCGCCACACCTGTGCTCCAGGGGAAGACAGTCGCCGCCACCACCTGTGCTCCAGGGGAAGACAGTCGCCGCCACCACCTGTGCTCCAGGGGAAGACAGTCGCCGCCACCACCTGTGCTCCAGGGAGACAGTCGCCGCCACCACCTGTGCTCCAGGGGAAGACAGTCGCCGCCACCACCTGTGCTCCAGAGGAAGACAGTCGCCACCACCTGTGCTCCAGGGAAGACAGTCGCCGCCACCACCTGTGCTCCAGAGGAAGACAGTCGCCGCCACCACCTGTGCTCCAGAGGAAGACAGTCGCCGCCACCACCTGTGCTCCAGAGGAAGACAGTCGCCGCCACCACCTGTGCTCCAGAGGAAGACAGTCGCCGCCACCACCTGTGCTCCAGGGAAAGACAGTCGCCGCCACCACCTGTGCTCCAGGGAAGACAGTCGCCGCCACCACCTGTGCTCCAGGGGAAGACAGTCGCTGCCACCACCTGTGCTCCAGGGGAAGACAGTCACCGCCACCACCTGTGCTCCAGAGGAAGACAGTCGCCGCCACCACCTGTGCTCCAGAGGAAGACAGTCACCGCCACCACTGTGCTCCAGGGAAGACAGTCGCCACCACCACCTGTGCTCCAGGGGAAGACAGTCGCCGCCACCACTGTGCTCCAGGGAAGACAGTCGCGCCACCACCTGTGCTCCAGAGGAAGACAGTCGCCGCCACCACCTGTGCTCCAGGGGAAGACAGTCGCCGCCACCACCTGTGCTCCAGAGGAAGACAGTCACCGCCACCACCTGTGCTCCAGAGGAAGACAGTCGCCGCCACCACCTGTGCTCCAGGGGAAGACAGTCGCCGCCACCACCTGTGCTCCAGAGGAAGACAGTCGCTGCCACCACCTGTGCTCCAGGGGAAGACAGTCGCCGCCACCACCTGTGCTCCAGAGGAAGACAGTCACCGCCACCACCTGTGCTCCAGAGGAAGACAGTCGCCGCCACCACCTGTGCTCCAGAGGAAGACAGTCGCTGCCACCACCTGTGCTCCAGAGGAAGACAGTCGCCGCCACCACCTGTGCTCCAGGGGAAGACAGTCGCCGCCACCACCTGTGCTCCAGGGGAAGACAGTCGCCGCCACCACCTGTGCTCCAGAGGAAGACAGTCGCCGCCACCACCTGTGCTCCAGGGGAAGACAGTCGCCGCCACCACCTGTGCTCCAGGGGAAGACAGTCACCGCCACCACCTGTGCTCCAGGGGAAGACAGTCGCCGCCACCACCTGTGCTCCAGAGGAAGACAGTCACCGCCACCTGTGTTCCAGAGGAAGACAGTCCCTGCCACCACCTGTGCTCCAGAGGAAGACAGTCGCCGCCACCACCTGTGCTCCAGGGGAAGACAGTCGCCGCCACCACCTGTGCTCCAGAGGAAGACAGTCGCCACACCACCTGTGCTCCAGGGGAAGACAGTCGCCGCCACCACCTGTGCTCCAGAGGAAGACAGTCGCCGCCACCACTGTGCTCCAGGGGAAGACAGTCGCCGCCACCACCTGTGCTCCAGGGGAAGACAGTCGCCGCCACCACCTGTGCTCCAGGGAAGACAGTCGCCGCCACCACCTGTGCTCCAGGGGAAGACAGTCGCCGCCACCACCTGTGCTCCAGGGGAAGACAGTCGCCGCCACCACCTGTGCTCCAGAGGAAGACAGTCGCCACCACCTGTGCTCCAGAGGAAGACAGTCGCCGCCACCACCTGTGCTCCAGAGAAGACAGTCGCCGCCACCACCTGTGCTCCAGAGGAAGACAGTCGCGCCACCACCTGTGCTCCAGGGGAAGACAGTCGCCGCCACCACCTGTGCTCCAGAGGAAGACAGTCGCCGCCACCACCTGTGCTCCAGGGAAGACAGTCGCCGCCACCACCTGTGCTCCAGGGAAGACAGTCGCCGCCACCACCTGTGCTCCAGGGGAAGACAGTCGCCGCCACCACCTGTGCTCCAGGGAAGACAGTCACCGCCACCACCTGTGCTCCAGAGGAAGACAGTCGCCGCCACCACCTGTGCTCCAGAGGAAGACAGTCACCGCCACCACCTGTGCTCCAGGGGAAGACAGTCGCCGCCACCACCTGTGCTCCAGGGAAGACAGTCGCGCCACCACCTGTGCTCCAGGGGAAGACAGTCGCCGCCACCACCTGTGCTCCAGAGGGAAGACAGTCGCCGCCACCACCTGTGCTCCAGAGGAAGACAGTCACCGCCACCACCTGTGCTCCAGAGGAAGACAGTCACTGCCACCACCACCTGTGCTCCAGAGGAAGACAGTCGCCGCCACCACCTGTGCTCCAGAGGAAGACAGTCGCCGCCACCACCTGTGCTCCAGAGGAAGACAGTCGCCGCCACCACCTGTGCTCCAGGGAAGACAGTCGCCGCCACCACCTGTGCTCCAGAGGAAGACAGTCACCGCCACCACCTGTGCTCCAGAGGAAGACAGTCGCCGCCACCACCTGTGCTCCAGAGGAAGACAGTCGCCGCCACCACCTGTGCTCCAGAGGAAGACAGTCACCGCCACCACCTGTGCTCCAGGGGAAGACAGTCGCCGCCACCACCTGTGCTCCAGGGAAGACAGTCGCCGCCACCACCTGTGCTCCAGAGGAAGACAGTCGCCGCCACCACCTGTGCTCCAGAGGAAGACAGTCGCCGCCACCACCTGTGCTCCAGGGGAAGACAGTCGCCGCCACACCTGTGCTCCAGGGAAGACAGTCGCCGCCACCACCTGTGCTCCAGAGGAAGACAGTCGCCACCACCTGTGCTCCAGAGGAAGACAGTCCCGCCACCACCTGTGCTCCAGGGAAGACAGTCGCCGCCACCACCTGTGCTCCAGGGGAAGACAGTCGCCGCCACCACCTGTGCTCCAGAGGAAGACAGTCGCCGCCACCACCTGTGCTCCAGGGGAAGACAGTCGCGCCACCACCTGCTCCAGAGGAAGACAGTCGCCCACCACCTGTGCTCCAGGGAAGACAGTCGCCGCCACCACCTGTGCTCAGGGAAGACAGTCGCCACCACCTGTGCTCCAGGGAAGACAGTCGCCGCCACCACCTGTGCTCCAGAGGAAGACAGTCGCCACCACCTGTGCTCCAGGGGAAGACAGTCGCCGCCACCACCTGTGCTCCAGGGGAAGACAGTCGCCGCCACCACCTGTGCTCCAGGGGAAGACAGTCGCCGCCACCACCTGTGCTCCAGAGGAAGACAGTCGCCGCCACCACCTGTGCTCCAGNCACCTGTGCTCCAGGGGAAGACAGTCACCACCACCTGTGCTCCAGGGGAAGACAGTCACCACCACCACCTGTGCTCCAGGGGAAGACTGTCGCCACCACCACCTGTGCTCCAGGGGAAGACAGTCGACGCCACCACCTAAGCTCCAGGGGAAGACAGTCACCACCACTTGTGCACCAGGGGAAGACAGTCGCCGCCACCACCTGTGCTCCAGGAAGACAGTCGCCACCACATCTGTGCTCCAGGGGAAGACAGTCGCCGCCACCACCTGTCCTCCAGAGGAAGACAGTCGCCCCCACCACCTGTGCTCCAGAGGAAGACAGTCGCCACCACCTGTGCTCCAGGGAAAGACAGTCGCCGCCACCACCTGTGCTCCAGGGACAGACAGTCGCCGCCACCACCTGTGCTCCAGGGGAAGACAGACGCCGCCACCACCTGTGCTCCAGGGAAGACAGACACCGCCACCACCTGTGCTCCAGGGGAAGACAGTCGCCGCCACCACCTGTGCTCCAGTGACAGACAGTCGCCGCCACCACCTGTGCTCCAGGGGAAGACTTTCGCCGCCACCACCTGTGCTCCAGGGCAGACAGTCGCCGCCACCACCTGTGTTCCAGTGACAGACAGTCACCGCCACCACCTGTGCTCCAGGGGAAGACAGTCGCCGCCACCACCTGTGCTCCAGGGAAGACAGTCATCGCCACCACCTGTGCTCCAGGGGAAAACAGTCGCCGCCACCACCTGTGCTCCAGGGAAGACAGTCGCCGCCACCACCTGTGCTCCAGAGGAAGACAGTCGCAGCCACCACCTGTGCTCCAGGGGAAGACAGTCGCTTCCACCACCTGTGCTCCAGGGGAAGACAGTCGCTGCCACCACCTGTGCTCCAGGGACAGACAGTAGCCGCCACCACCTGTGCTCCAGGGGAAGACAGTCGCCGCCACCACCTGTGCTCCAGGGGAGACAGTAGCCGCCACCACCTGTGCTCCAGGGAAGACAGTCGCCGCCACCACCTGTGCTCCAGGGAAGACATTCGCCGCCACCACCTGTGCTCCAGGGACAGACAGTAGCCGCCACCACCTGTGCTCCAGGGGAAGACAGTCGCCACCACCACCTGTGCGCCAGAGGAAGACAGTCGCCGCCACCACCTGTGCTCCAGGGAAGACAGTCGCTGCCACCACCTGTGCTCCAGGGGAAGACAGTCGCTGCCACCACCTGTGCTCCAGGGAAGACAGTCGCTGCCACCACCTGTGCTCCAGGGGAAGACAGTCGCCGCCACCACCTGTGCTCCAGGGAAGAGTCGCCGCCACCACCTGTGCTCCAGGGAAGACAGTCGCTGCCACCACCTGTGCTCCAGAGGAAGACAGTCGCCGCCACCTCCTGTGCTCCAGGGACAGAGTCGCCGCCACCACCTGTGCTCCAGGGAAAGACAGTCGCCGCCACCACCTGTGCTCCAGGGAAGACAGTCGCCGCCACCACCTGTGCTCCAGGGGAAGACAGTCGCCGCCACCACCTGTGCTCCAGGGGAAGACAGTCGCTGCCACCACCTGTGCTCCAGGGGAAGACAGTCGCTGCCACCACCTGTGCTCCCGGGAAGACAGTCGCCGCCACCACCTGTGCTCCAGGGGAAGACAGTCGCCGCCACCACCTGTGCTCCAGGGGAAGACAGTCGCTGCCACCACCTGTGCTCCAGGGGAAGACAGTCGCCGCCACCACCTGTGCTCCAGAGGAAGACAGTCGCCGCCACCACCTGTGCTCCAAGGGAAGACAGTCGCCGCCACCACCTGTGCTCCAGGGAAGACAGTCGCCGCCACCACCTGTGCTCCAGGGGAAGACAGTCGCCGCCACCACCTGTGCTCCAGGGGAAGACAGTCGCCGCCACCACCTGTGCTCCAGGGAAAGACAGTCGCCACCACCTGTGCTCCAGGGGAAGACAGTCGCCGCCACCACCTGTGCTCCAGGGAAGACAGTCGCCGCCACCACCTGTGCTCCAGGGAAGACAGTCGCCACCACCTGTGCTCCAGGGAAGACAGTCGCCACCACCACCTGTGCTCCAGGGGAAGACAGTCGCCACCACCTGTGCTCCAGGGGAAGACAGTCGCCACCACCTGTGCTCCAGGGGAAGACAGTCGCCGCCACCACCTGTGCTCCAGGGGAAGACAGTCGCCGCCACCACCTGTGCTCCAGGGAAGACAGTCGCCGCCACCACCTGTGCTCCAGGGAAGACAGTCGCTGCCACCACCTGTGCTCCAGGGGAAGACAGTCGCCGCCACCACCTGTGCTCCAGGGAAGACAGTCGCCGCCACCACCTGTGCTCCAGGGGAAGACAGTCGCCGCCACCACCTGTGCTCCAGGGAAGACAGTCGCCGCCACCACCTGTGCTCCAGGACAGACAGTCGCCGCCACCACCTGTGCTCCAGGGAAGACAGTCGCCGCCACCACCTGTGCTCCAGGGAAGACAGTCGCCGCCACCACCTGTGCTCCAGGGGAAGACAGTCGCCGCCACCACCTGTGCTCCAGGGAAGACAGTCGCTGCCACCACCTGTGCTCCAGGGGAAGACAGTCGCCGCCACCACTGTGCTCCAGGGAAGACAGTCGCCGCCACCACCTGTGCTCCAGGGAAGACAGTCGCCGCCACCACCTGTGCTCCAGGGGAAGACAGTCGCCGCCACCACCTGTGCTCCAGGGAAGACAGTCGCCGCCACCACCTGTGCTTCCAGGGAAGACAGTCGCCGCCACCACCTGTGCTCCAGGGAAGACAGTCGCCGCCACCACCTGTGCTCCAGAGGAAGACAGTCGCCGCCACCACCTGTGCTCCAGGGAAGACAGTCGCCGCCACCACCTGTGCTCCAGGGAAGACAGTCGCCGCCACCACCTGTGCTCCAGGGAAGACAGTCGCCACCACCACCTGTGCTCCAGGGGAAGACAGTCGCCGCCACCACCTGTGCTCCAGGGGAAACAGTCGCCGCCACCACCTGTGCTCCAGGGAAGACAGTCGCCGCCACCACCTGTGCTCCAGAGGAAGACACCGCCACCACCTGTGCTCCAGGGGAAGACAGCCGCCACCACCTGTGCTCCAGGGAAAGACAGTCGCCGCCACCACCTGTGCTCCAGAGGAAGACAGTCGCCGCCACCACCTGTGCTCCAGAGGAAGACAGTCGCCGCCACCACCTGTGCTCCAGGGAAGACAGTCGCCGCCACCACCTGTGCTCCAGGGAAGACAGTCGCCGCCACCACCTGTGCTCCAGGGGAAGACAGTCNCCGCCACCACCTGTGCTCCAGAGGAAGACAGTCGCCGCCACCACCTGTGCTCCAGAGGAAGACAGTCACCGCCACCACCTGTGCTCCAGAGAAGACAGTCACCGCCACCACCTGTGCTCCAGGGAAGACAGTCACCGCCACCACCTGTGCTCCAGAGGAAACAGTCGCCGCCACCACCTGTGCTCCAGGGAAGACAGTCACCGCCACCACCTGTGCTCCAGAGGAAGACAGTCGCCGCCACCACCTGTGCTCCAGAGGAAGACAGTCGCCGCCACCACCTGTGCTCCAGAGGAAGACAGTCGCCGCCACCACCTGTGCTCCAGGGAAGACAGTCGCCGCCACCACCTGTGCTCCAGGGGAAGACAGTCGCCGCCACCACCTGTGCTCCAGGAAGACAGTCGCCGCCACCACCTGTGCTCCAGGGAAGACAGTCGCCGCCACCACCTGTGCTCCAGGGGAAGACAGTCGCCGCCACCACCTGTGCTCCAGGGAAGACAGTCGCCCACCACCACCTGTGCTCCAGGGGAAGACAGTCGCCGCCACCACCTGTGCTCCAGGAAGACAGTCGCCACCACCTGTGCTCCAGGGGAAGACAGTCGCCGCCACCACCTGTGCTCCAGAGAAGACAGTCGCCGCCACCACCTGTGCTCCAGGGAAGACAGTCGCCCGCCACCACCTGTGCTCCAGGGGAAGACAGTCGCCGCCACCACCTGTGCTCCAGAGGAAGACAGTCGCCGCCACCACCTGTGCTCCAGAGGAAGACAGTCGCCGCCACCACCTGTGCTCCAGGGAAGACAGTCGCCGCCACCACCTGTGCTCCAGGGGAAGACAGTCGCCGCCACCACCTGTGCTCCAGGGAAGACAGTCGCCGCCACCACCTGTGCTCCAGAGGAAGACAGTCGCCGCCACCACCTGTGCTCCAGGAAGACAGTCGCCGCCACCACCTGTGCTCCAGAGGAAGACAGTCGCCCCACCGCCACCACCTGTGCTCCAGAGGAAGACAGTCGCCGCCACCACCTGTGCTCCAGGGGAAGACAGTCACCGCCACCACCTGTGCTCCAGGGGAAGACAGTCGCCGCCACCACCTGTGCTCCAGGGGAAGACAGTCGCCGCCACCACCTGTGCTCCAGGGAAAGACAGTCGCCGCCACCACCTGTGCTCCAGAGGAGACAGTCCCGCACCACCTGTGCTCCAGGGGAAGACAGTCGCCGCCACCACCTGTGCTCCAGGGAAGACAGTCGCCGCCACCACCTGTGCTCCAGAGGAAGACAGTCGCCGCCACCACCTGTGCTCCAGAGGAAGACAGTCGCCGCCACCACCTGTGCTCCAGAGGAAGACAGTCGCCGCCACCACCTGTGCTCCAGGGAAGACAGTCGCCGCCACCACCTGTGCTCCAGGGGAAGACAGTCGCCGCCACCACCTGTGCTCCAGAGGAAGACAGTCACCGCCACCACCTGTGCTCCAGGGGAAGACGTCGCACCGCCACCACCTGTGCTCCAGGGAAGACAGTCGCCGCCACCACCTGTGCTCCAGGGGAAGACAGTCGCCGCCACCACCTGTGCTCCAGGAAGAGACAGTCGCCGCCACCACCTGTGCTCCAGGGGAAGACAGTCGCCGCCACCACCTGTGCTCCAAGGAAGACAGTCGCCGCCACCACCTGTGCTCCAGAGGAAGACAGTCGCCGCCACCACCTGTGCTCCAGGGGAAGACAGTCCGCCACCACCTGTGCTCCAGAGGAAACAGTCGCCGCCACCACCTGTGCTCCAGAGAAGACAGTCGCCGCCACCACCTGTGCTCCAGAGGAAGACAGTCGCTGCCACCACCTGTGCTCCAGGGAAGACAGTCGCCGCCACCACCTGTGCTCCAGGGAAGACAGTCGCCGCCACCACCTGTGCTCCAGGGAAGACAGTCGCCGCCACCACCTGTGCTCCAGGGAAGACAGTCGCCGCCACCACCTGTGCTCCAGGGGAAGACAGTCGCCGCCACCACCTGTGCTCCAGGGGAAGACAGTCGCCGCCACCACCTGTGCTCCAGGGGAAGACAGTCGCCGCCACCACCTGTGCTCCAGGGGAAGACAGTCGCCGCCACCACCTGTGCTCCAGAGGAAGACAGTCGCCACCACCTGTGCTCCAGGGAAGACAGTCGCCGCCACCACCTGTGCTCCAGGGGAAGACAGTCGCCGCCACCACCTGTGCTCCAGGGAAGACAGTCGCCGCCACCACCTGTGCTCCAGAGGAAGACAGTCGCCGCCACCACCTGTGCTCCAGAGGAAGACAGTCGCCGCCACCACCTGTGCTCCAGAGGAAGACAGTCGCCGCCACCACCTGTGCTCCAGGGAAGACAGTCGCCGCCACCACCTGTGCTCCAGGGGAAGACAGTCGCCGCCACCACCTGTGCTCCAGGGAAGACAGTCGCCGCCACCACCTGTGCTCCAGAGGAAGACAGTCGCCGCCACCACCTGTGCTCCAGGGAAGACAGTCGCCGCCACCACCTGTGCTCCAGAGGAAGACAGTCGCCGCCACCACCTGTGCTCCAGAGGAAGACAGTCGCCGCCACCACCTGTGCTCCAGGGGAAGACAGTCGCCGCCACCACCTGTGCTCCAGGGGAAGACAGTCGCCGCCACCACCTGTGCTCCAGGGGAAGACAGTCGCCGCCACCACCTGTGCTCCAGAGGAAGACAGTCGCCGCCACCACCTGTGCTCCAGGGAAGACAGTCGCCGCCACCACCTGTGCTCCAGGGAAGACAGTCGCCGCCACCACCTGTGCTCCAGGGAAGACAGTCGCCGCCACCACCTGTGCTCCAGAGGAAGACAGTCGCCGCCACCACCTGTGCTCCAGGGGAAGACAGTCGCCGCCACCACCTGTGCTCCAGGGAAGACAGTCGCCGCCACCACCTGTGCTCCAGGGGAAGACAGTCGCCGCCACCACCTGTGCTCCAGAGGAAGACAGTCGCCGCCACCACCTGTGCTCCAGGGAAGACAGTCGCCGCCACCACCTGTGCTCCAGAGGAAGACAGTCGCCGCCACCACCTGTGCTCCAGGGGAAGACAGTCGCCGCCACCACCTGTGCTCCAGAGGAAGACAGTCGCCGCCACCACCTGTGCTCCAGGGAAGACAGTCGCCGCCACCACCTGTGCTCCAGAGGAAGACAGTCGCCGCCACCACCTGTGCTCCAGGGGAAGACAGTCGCCGCCACCACCTGTGCTCCAGGGAAGACAGTCGCCGCCACCACCTGTGCTCCAGGGGAAGACAGTCGCCGCCACCACCTGTGCTCCAGGGGAAGACAGTCGCCGCCACCACCTGTGCTCCAGGGAAGACAGTCGCCGCCACCACCTGTGCTCCAGGGGAAGACAGTCGCCGCCACCACCTGTGCTCCAGGGAAGACAGTCGCCGCCACCACCTGTGCTCCAGGGAAGACAGTCGCCGCCACCACCTGTGCTCCAGGGAAGACAGTCGCCGCCACCACCTGTGCTCCAGAGGAAGACAGTCGCCGCCACCACCTGTGCTCCAGGGAAGACAGTCGCCGCCACCACCTGTGCTCCAGGGAAGACAGTCGCCGCCACCACCTGTGCTCCAGAGGAAGACAGTCGCCGCCACCACCTGTGCTCCAGGGGAAGACAGTCGCCGCCACCACCTGTGCTCCAGGGAAGACAGTCGCCGCCACCACCTGTGCTCCAGGGAAGACAGTCGCCGCCACCACCTGTGCTCCAGGGGAAGACAGTCGCCGCCACCACCTGTGCTCCAGGGAAGACAGTCGCCGCCACCACCTGTGCTCCAGGGAAGACAGTCGCCGCCACCACCTGTGCTCCAGGGGAAGACAGTCGCCGCCACCACCTGTGCTCCAGGGAAGACAGTCGCCGCCACCACCTGTGCTCCAGAGGAAGACAGTCGCCGCCACCACCTGTGCTCCAGAGGAAGACAGTCGCCGCCACCACCTGTGCTCCAGGGAAGACAGTCGCCGCCACCACCTGTGCTCCAGGGAAGACAGTCGCCGCCACCACCTGTGCTCCAGAGGAAGACAGTCGCCGCCACCACCTGTGCTCCAGGGAAGACAGTCGCCGCCACCACCTGTGCTCCAGAGGAAGACAGTCGCCGCCACCACCTGTGCTCCAGGGAAGACAGTCGCCGCCACCACCTGTGCTCCAGGGGAAGACAGTCGCCGCCACCACCTGTGCTCCAGGGAAGACAGTCGCCGCCACCACCTGTGCTCCAGGGGAAGACAGTCGCCGCCACCACCTGTGCTCCAGGGGAAGACAGTCGCCGCCACCACCTGTGCTCCAGGGAAGACAGTCGCCGCCACCACCTGTGCTCCAGAGGAAGACAGTCGCCGCCACCACCTGTGCTCCAGAGGAAGACAGTCGCCGCCACCACCTGTGCTCCAGGGGAAGACAGTCGCCACCACCTGTGCTCCAGAGGAAGACAGTCGCCGCCACCACCTGTGCTCCAGGGGAAGACAGTCGCCGCCACCACCTGTGCTCCAGAGGAAGACAGTCGCCGCCACCACCTGTGCTCCAGGGAAGACAGTCGCCGCCACCACCTGTGCTCCAGGGAAGACAGTCGCCGCCACCACCTGTGCTCCAGAGGAAGACAGTCGCCGCCACCACCTGTGCTCCAGAGGAAGACAGTCGCCGCCACCACCTGTGCTCCAGAGGAAGACAGTCGCCGCCACCACCTGTGCTCCAGGGAAGACAGTCGCCGCCACCACCTGTGCTCCAGAGGAAGACAGTCGCCGCCACCACCTGTGCTCCAGGGAAGACAGTCGCCGCCACCACCTGTGCTCCAGGGGAAGACAGTCGCCGCCACCACCTGTGCTCCAGAGGAAGACAGTCGCCGCCACCACCTGTGCTCCAGGGAAGACAGTCGCCGCCACCACCTGTGCTCCAGAGGAAGACAGTCGCCGCCACCACCTGTGCTCCAGGGAAGACAGTCGCCGCCACCACCTGTGCTCCAGAGGAAGACAGTCGCCGCCACCACCTGTGCTCCAGGGGAAGACAGTCGCCGCCACCACCTGTGCTCCAGGGAAGACAGTCGCCGCCACCACCTGTGCTCCAGAGGAAGACAGTCGCCGCCACCACCTGTGCTCCAGGGGAAGACAGTCGCCGCCACCACCTGTGCTCCAGGGGAAGACAGTCGCCGCCACCACCTGTGCTCCAGAGGAAGACAGTCGCCGCCACCACCTGTGCTCCAGAGGAAGACAGTCGCCGCCACCACCTGTGCTCCAGAGGAAGACAGTCGCCGCCACCACCTGTGCTCCAGGGAAGACAGTCGCCGCCACCACCTGTGCTCCAGGGGAAGACAGTCGCCACCACCTGTGCTCCAGAGGAAGACAGTCGCCGCCACCACCTGTGCTCCAGGGAAGACAGTCGCCGCCACCACCTGTGCTCCAGAGGAAGACAGTCGCCGCCACCACCTGTGCTCCAGAGGAAGACAGTCGCCGCCACCACCTGTGCTCCAGAGGAAGACAGTCGCCGCCACCACCTGTGCTCCAGAGGAAGACAGTCGCCGCCACCACCTGTGCTCCAGGGGAAGACAGTCGCCGCCACCACCTGTGCTCCAGGGAAGACAGTCGCCGCCACCACCTGTGCTCCAGAGGAAGACAGTCGCCGCCACCACCTGTGCTCCAGGGAAGACAGTCGCCGCCACCACCTGTGCTCCAGGGGAAGACAGTCGCCGCCACCACCTGTGCTCCAGGGGAAGACAGTCGCCGCCACCACCTGTGCTCCAGGGGAAGACAGTCGCCGCCACCACCTGTGCTCCAGAGGAAGACAGTCGCCGCCACCACCTGTGCTCCAGGGGAAGACAGTCGCCGCCACCACCTGTGCTCCAGAGGAAGACAGTCGCCGCCACCACCTGTGCTCCAGAGGAAGACAGTCGCCGCCACCACCTGTGCTCCAGAGGAAGACAGTCACCGCCACCACCTGTGCTCCAGGGGAAGACAGTCGCCGCCACCACCTGTGCTCCAGGGAAGACAGTCGCCGCCACCACCTGTGCTCCAGGGGAAGACAGTCGCCGCCACCACCTGTGCTCCAGAGGAAGACAGTCGCCGCCACCACCTGTGCTCCAGGGAAGACAGTCGCCGCCACCACCTGTGCTCCAGGGAAGACAGTCGCCGCCACCACCTGTGCTCCAGGGAAGACAGTCGCCGCCACCACCTGTGCTCCAGAGGAAGACAGTCGCCGCCACCACCTGTGCTCCAGAGGAAGACAGTCGCCGCCACCACCTGTGCTCCAGGGGAAGACAGTCGCCGCCACCACCTGTGCTCCAGGGGAAGACAGTCGCCGCCACCACCTGTGCTCCAGGGGAAGACAGTCGCCGCCACCACCTGTGCTCCAGAGGAAGACAGTCGCCACCACCTGTGCTCCAGGGAAGACAGTCGCCGCCACCACCTGTGCTCCAGGGGAAGACAGTCGCCGCCACCACCTGTGCTCCAGGGGAAGACAGTCGCCGCCACCACCTGTGCTCCAGAGGAAGACAGTCGCCGCCACCACCTGTGCTCCAGGGAAGACAGTCGCCGCCACCACCTGTGCTCCAGAGGAAGACAGTCGCCGCCACCACCTGTGCTCCAGAGGAAGACAGTCGCCGCCACCACCTGTGCTCCAGAGGAAGACAGTCGCCGCCACCACCTGTGCTCCAGAGGAAGACAGTCGCCGCCACCACCTGTGCTCCAGAGGAAGACAGTCGCCGCCACCACCTGTGCTCCAGAGGAAGACAGTCGCCGCCACCACCTGTGCTCCAGGGGAAGACAGTCGCCGCCACCACCTGTGCTCCAGGGGAAGACAGTCGCCGCCACCACCTGTGCTCCAGGGGAAGACAGTCGCCGCCACCACCTGTGCTCCAGAGGAAGACAGTCGCCGCCACCACCTGTGCTCCAGGGAAGACAGTCGCCGCCACCACCTGTGCTCCAGAGGAAGACAGTCGCCGCCACCACCTGTGCTCCAGAGGAAGACAGTCGCCGCCACCACCTGTGCTCCAGGGGAAGACAGTCGCCGCCACCACCTGTGCTCCAGAGGAAGACAGTCGCCGCCACCACCTGTGCTCCAGAGGAAGACAGTCGCCGCCACCACCTGTGCTCCAGGGGAAGACAGTCGCCGCCACCACCTGTGCTCCAGAGGAAGACAGTCGCCGCCACCACCTGTGCTCCAGAGGAAGACAGTCGCCGCCACCACCTGTGCTCCAGGGAAGACAGTCGCCGCCACCACCTGTGCTCCAGGGAAGACAGTCGCCGCCACCACCTGTGCTCCAGGGGAAGACAGTCGCCGCCACCACCTGTGCTCCAGGGGAAGACAGTCGCCGCCACCACCTGTGCTCCAGGGGAAGACAGTCGCCGCCACCACCTGTGCTCCAGAGGAAGACAGTCGCCGCCACCACCTGTGCTCCAGGGGAAGACAGTCGCCGCCACCACCTGTGCTCCAGAGGAAGACAGTCGCCGCCACCACCTGTGCTCCAGGGAAGACAGTCGCCGCCACCACCTGTGCTCCAGAGGAAGACAGTCGCCGCCACCACCTGTGCTCCAGGGGAAGACAGTCGCCGCCACCACCTGTGCTCCAGGGAAGACAGTCGCCGCCACCACCTGTGCTCCAGAGGAAGACAGTCGCCGCCACCACCTGTGCTCCAGAGGAAGACAGTCGCCGCCACCACCTGTGCTCCAGGGAAGACAGTCGCCGCCACCACCTGTGCTCCAGGGGAAGACAGTCGCCGCCACCACCTGTGCTCCAGAGGAAGACAGTCCGCCACCACCTGTGCTCCAGGGGAAGACAGTCGCCCCACCACCTGTGCTCCAGGGAAGACAGTCGCACCACCACCTGTGCTCCAGGGAAGACAGTCGCCGCCACCACCTGTGCTCCAGAGGAAGACAGTCGCCGCCACCACCTGTGCTCCAGGGGAAGACAGTCGCCACCACCTGTGCTCCAGGGGAAGACAGTCACGCCACCACCTGTGCTCCAGGGAAGACAGTCGCCGCCACCACCTGTGCTCCAGAGGAAGACAGTCACCGCCACCACCTGTGCTCCAGGGGAGACAGTCACCGCCACCACCTGTGCTCCAGGGGAAGACAGTCGCCGCCACCACCTGTGCTCAGAGGAGGAAAACAGTCACCGCCACCACCTGTGCTCCAGAGGAAGACAGTCACGCCACCACCTGTGCTCCAGAGGAAGACAGTCGCTGCCACCACCTGTGCTCCAGAGGAAGACAGTCGCCGCCACCACCTGTGCTCCAGGGGAAGACAGTCGCCGCCACCACCTGTGCTCCAGAGGAAGACAGTCGCTGCCACCACCTGTGCTCCAGAGGAAGACAGTCGCCGCCACCACCTGTGCTCCAGGGGAAGACAGTCGCCACCACCTGTGCTCCAGAGGAAGACAGTCACCGCCACCACCTGTGCTCCAGGGGAAGACAGTCGCCACCACCTGTGCTCCAGAGGAAGACAGTCACCCCACCACCTGTGCTCCAGAGGAAGACAGTCACCGCCACCACCTGTGCTCCAGGGGAAGACAGTCACCGCCACACCTGTGCTCCAGGGGAAGACAGTCGCCGCCACCACCTGTGCTCCAGGGGAAGACAGTCGCCGCCACCACCTGTGCTCCAGAGGAAGACAGTCGCCGCCACCACCTGTGCTCCAGGGGAAGACAGTCGCCGCCACCACCTGTGCTCCAGAGGAAGACAGTCACCGCCACCACCTGTGCTCCAGGGGAAGACAGTCACCGCCACCACCTGTGCTCCAGAGGAAGACAGTCGCCGCCACCACCTGTGCTCCAGGGGAAGACAGTCGCCGCCACCACCTGTGCTCCAGAGGA
Organism: Procambarus virginalis; assembly: GCA_020271785.1. Taxonomy (NCBI): domain Eukaryota; kingdom Metazoa; phylum Arthropoda; class Malacostraca; order Decapoda; family Cambaridae; genus Procambarus; species Procambarus virginalis. The sequence continues at coordinate 20,647 of WNGS01000244.1, read as the reverse complement.
AGACAGTCGCCGCCACCACCTGTGCTCCAGGGGAAGACAGTCGCCGCCACCACCTGTGCTCCAGAGGAAGACAGTCGCCGCCACCACCTGTGCTCCAGGGGAAGACAGTCACGCCACCACCTGTGCTCCAGGGGAAGACAGTCGCCGCCACCACCTGTGCTCCAGAGGAAGACAGTCACGCCACCACCTGTGCTCCAGAGGAAGACAGTCGCCGCCACCACCTGTGCTCCAGGAAGACAGTCACCGCCACCACCTGTGCTCCAGAGGAAGACAGTCGCTGCCACCACCTGTGCTCCAGAGGAAGACAGTCGCCGCCACCACTGTGCTCCAGGGGAAGACAGTCGCCGCCACCACCTGTGCTCAGAGGAAGACAGTCGCCGCCACCACCTGTGCTCCAGGGAAGACAGTCGCCGCCACCACCTGTGCTCCAGAGGAAGACAGTCGCCGCCACCACCTGTGCTCCAGAGGAAGACAGTCGCCGCCACCACCTGTGCTCCAGAGGAAGACAGTCGCCGCCACCACCTGTGCTCCAGGGGAAGACAGCGCCACCACCTGTGCTCAGAGGAAGACAGTCGCCGCCACCACCTGTGCTCCAGGGGAAGACAGTCGCCGCCACCACCTGTGCTCCAGAGGAAGACAGTCGCCCACCACCACTGTGCTCCAGGGGAAGACAGTCGCCGCCACCACCTGTGCTCCAGGGGAAGACAGTCGCCGCCACCACCTGTGCTCCAGGGAAGACAGTCGCCGCACCACCTGTGCTCCAGGGGAAGACAGTCGCCGCCACCACCTGTGCTCCAGGGGAAGACAGTCGCCGCCACCACCTGTGCTCCAGAGGAAGACAGTCGCCGCCACCACCTGTGCTCCAGGGGAAGACAGTCGCCGCCACCACCTGTGCTCCAGAGGAAGACAGTCACCGCCACCACCTGTGCTCCAGAGGAAGACAGTCACCGCCACCACCTGTGCTCCAGGGAAGACAGTCGCCGCCACACCTGTGCTCCAGGGAAGACAGTCGCCGCCACCACCTGTGCTCCAGAGGAAGACAGTCACCGACACCACCTGTGCTCCAGAGGAAGACAGTCGCCGCCACCACCTGTGCTCCAGAGGAAGACAGTCGCGCCACCACCTGTGCTCCAGGGGAAGACAGTCGCCGCCACCACCTGTGCTCCAGGGGAAGACAGTCGCCACCACCACCTGTGCTCCAGGGGAAGACAGTCGCCACCACCACCTGTGCTCCAGGGGAAGACAGTCGCCGCCACCACCTGTGCTCCAGGGGAAGACAGTCGCCGCCACCACCTGTGCTCCAGGGGAAGACAGTCGCCGCCACCACCTGTGCTCCAGAGGAAGACAGTCGCCACCACCTGTGCTCCAGGGGAAGACAGTCGCCGCCACCACCTGTGCTCCAGGGAAGACAGTCGCCGCCACCACCTGTGCTCCAGAGGAAGACAGTCGCCGCCACCACCTGTGCTCCAGGGGAAGACAGTCGCCGCCACCACCTGTGCTCCAGGGGAAGACAGTCGCCGCCACCACCTGTGCTCCAGGGGAAGACAGTCGCCGCCACCACCTGTGCTCCAGGGGAAGACAGTCGCCGCCACCACCTGTGCTCCAGAGGAAGACAGTCGCCACCACCTGTGCTCCAGGGGAAGACAGTCGCCGCCACCACCTGTGCTCCAGGGAAGACAGTCGCCGCCACCACCTGTGCTCCAGGGAAGACAGTCGCCGCCACCACCTGTGCTCCAGAGGAAGACAGTCGCCGCCACCACCTGTGCTCCAGGGGAAGACAGTCGCCGCCACCACCTGTGCTCCAGAGGAAGACAGTCGCCGCCACCACCTGTGCTCCAGAGGAAGACAGTCGCCGCCACCACCTGTGCTCCAGGGAAGACAGTCGCGCCACCACCTGTGCTCCAGGGGAAGACAGTCGCCGCCACCACCTGTGCTCCAGAGGAAGACAGTCGCCGCCACCACCTGTGCTCCAGGGAAGACAGTCGCCGCCACCACCTGTGCTCCAGGGGAAGACAGTCGCCACCACCTGTGCTCCAGAGGAAGACAGTCGCCGCCACCACCTGTGCTCCAGGGGAAGACAGTCGCCGCCACCACCTGTGCTCCAGAGGAAGACAGTCGCCACCACCTGTGCTCCAGAGGAAGACAGTCGCCGCCACCACTGTGCTCCAGGGAAGACAGTCGCCGCCACCACCTGTGCTCCAGAGGAAGACAGTCGCCACCACCTGTGCTCCAGGGAAGACAGTCGCCGCCACCACCTGTGCTCCAGGGGAAGACAGTCGCCGCCACCACCTGTGCTCCAGAGGAAGACAGTCGCCGCCACCACCTGTGCTCCAGAGGAAGACAGTCGCCGCCACCACCTGTGCTCCAGGGGAAGACAGTCGCCGCCACCACCTGTGCTCCAGAGGAAGACAGTCGCCGCCACCACCTGTGCTCCAGAGGAAGACAGTCGCCGCCACCACCTGTGCTCCAGGGAAGACAGTCGCCGCCACCACCTGTGCTCCAGGGGAAGACAGTCGCCACCACCTGTGCTCCAGAGGAAGACAGTCGCCGCCACCACCTGTGCTCCAGGGGAAGACAGTCGCCGCCACCACCTGTGCTCCAGAGGAAGACAGTCGCCACCACCTGTGCTCCAGAGGAAGACAGTCGCCGCCACCACCTGTGCTCCAGGGGAAGACAGTCGCCGCCACCACCTGTGCTCCAGAGGAAGACAGTCGCCACCACCTGTGCTCCAGAGGAAGACAGTCGCCGCCACCACCTGTGCTCCAGGGGAAGACAGTCGCCGCCACCACCTGTGCTCCAGAGGAAGACAGTCGCCGCCACCACCTGTGCTCCAGGGAAGACAGTCGCCGCCACCACCTGTGCTCCAGGGGAAGACAGTCGCCGCCACCACCTGTGCTCCAGGGAAGACAGTCGCCGCCACCACCTGTGCTCCAGGGGAAGACAGTCGCCGCCACCACCTGTGCTCCAGAGGAAGACAGTCGCCGCCACCACCTGTGCTCCAGGGGAAGACAGTCGCCGCCACCACCTGTGCTCCAGGGAAGACAGTCGCCGCCACCACCTGTGCTCCAGGGAAGACAGTCGCCGCCACCACCTGTGCTCCAGGGGAAGACAGTCGCCGCCACCACCTGTGCTCCAGAGGAAGACAGTCGCCGCCACCACCTGTGCTCCAGGGAAGACAGTCGCCGCCACCACCTGTGCTCCAGGGAAGACAGTCGCCGCCACCACCTGTGCTCCAGAGGAAGACAGTCGCCGCCACCACCTGTGCTCCAGGGGAAGACAGTCGCCGCCACCACCTGTGCTCCAGAAGACAGTCGCCGCCACCACCTGTGCTCCAGGGGAAGACAGTCGCCGCCACCACCTGTGCTCCAGGGAAGACAGTCGCCGCCACCACCTGTGCTCCAGGGAAGACAGTCGCCGCCACCACCTGTGCTCCAGGGAAGACAGTCGCCGCCACCACCTGTGCTCCAGAGGAAGACAGTCGCCGCCACCACCTGTGCTCCAGGGGAAGACAGTCGCCGCCACCACCTGTGCTCCAGAGGAAGACAGTCGCCGCCACCACCTGTGCTCCAGGGGAAGACAGTCGCCGCCACCACCTGTGCTCCAGGGAAGACAGTCGCCGCCACCACCTGTGCTCCAGAGGAAGACAGTCGCCGCCACCACCTGTGCTCCAGGGGAAGACAGTCGCCGCCACCACCTGTGCTCCAGGGAAGACAGTCGCCGCCACCACCTGTGCTCCAGGGGAAGACAGTCGCCGCCACCACCTGTGCTCCAGAGGAAGACAGTCGCCGCCACCACCTGTGCTCCAGGGAAGACAGTCGCCGCCACCACCTGTGCTCCAGGGGAAGACAGTCGCCGCCACCACCTGTGCTCCAGGGGAAGACAGTCGCCGCCACCACCTGTGCTCCAGAGGAAGACAGTCGCCGCCACCACCTGTGCTCCAGAGAAGACAGTCGCCGCCACCACCTGTGCTCCAGGGAAGACAGTCGCCGCCACCACCTGTGCTCCAGGGAAGACAGTCGCCGCCACCACCTGTGCTCCAGGGGAAGACAGTCGCCGCCACCACCTGTGCTCCAGGGAAGACAGTCGCCGCCACCACCTGTGCTCCAGGGAAGACAGTCGCCGCCACCACCTGTGCTCCAGGGAAGACAGTCGCCGCCACCACCTGTGCTCCAGGGAAGACAGTCGCCGCCACCACCTGTGCTCCAGGGGAAGACAGTCGCCGCCACCACCTGTGCTCCAGAGGAAGACAGTCGCCGCCACCACCTGTGCTCCAGAGGAAGACAGTCGCCGCCACCACCTGTGCTCCAGGGAAGACAGTCGCCACCACCTGTGCTCCAGGGAAGACAGTCGCCGCCACCACCTGTGCTCCAGGGGAAGACAGTCGCCGCCACCACCTGTGCTCCAGGGAAGACAGTCGCCGCCACCACCTGTGCTCCAGGGGAAGACAGTCGCCGCCACCACCTGTGCTCCAGGGAAGACAGTCGCCGCCACCACCTGTGCTCCAGAGGAAGACAGTCGCCGCCACCACCTGTGCTCCAGAGGAAGACAGTCGCCGCCACCACCTGTGCTCCAGAGGAAGACAGTCGCCGCCACCACCTGTGCTCCAGGGAAGACAGTCGCCGCCACCACCTGTGCTCCAGAGGAAGACAGTCGCCGCCACCACCTGTGCTCCAGAGGAAGACAGTCGCCGCCACCACCTGTGCTCCAGGGAAGACAGTCGCCGCCACCACCTGTGCTCCAGGGAAGACAGTCGCCGCCACCACCTGTGCTCCAGGGGAGACAGTCGCCGCCACCACCTGTGCTCCAGGGGAAGACAGTCGCCGCCACCACCTGTGCTCCAGGGAAGACAGTCGCCGCCACCACCTGTGCTCCAGGGAAGACAGTCGCCGCCACCACCTGTGCTCCAGGGGAAGACAGTCGCCGCCACCACCTGTGCTCCAGGGGAAGACAGTCGCCGCCACCACCTGTGCTCCAGGGGAAGACAGTCGCCGCCACCACCTGTGCTCCAGGGAAGACAGTCGCCGCCACCACCTGTGCTCCAGGGAAGACAGTCGCCGCCACCACCTGTGCTCCAGGGGAAGACAGTCGCCGCCACCACCTGTGCTCCAGGGGAAGACAGTCGCCGCCACCACCTGTGCTCCAGGGAAGACAGTCGCCGCCACCACCTGTGCTCCAGGGAAGACAGTCGCCGCCACCACCTGTGCTCCAGAGGAAGACAGTCGCCGCCACCACCTGTGCTCCAGGGGAAGACAGTCGCCGCCACCACCTGTGCTCCAGGGAAGACAGTCGCCGCCACCACCTGTGCTCCAGAGGAAGACAGTCGCCGCCACCACCTGTGCTCCAGAGGAAGACAGTCGCCGCCACCACCTGTGCTCCAGAGGAAGACAGTCGCCGCCACCACCTGTGCTCCAGAGGAAGACAGTCGCCGCCACCACCTGTGCTCCAGAGGAAGACAGTCGCCGCCACCACCTGTGCTCCAGGGGAAGACAGTCGCCGCCACCACCTGTGCTCCAGGGGAAGACAGTCGCCGCCACCACCTGTGCTCCAGGGGAAGACAGTCGCCGCCACCACCTGTGCTCCAGGGGAAGACAGTCGCCGCCACCACCTGTGCTCCAGGGAAGACAGTCGCCGCCACCACCTGTGCTCCAGGGAAGACAGTCGCCGCCACCACCTGTGCTCCAGAGGAAGACAGTCGCCGCCACCACCTGTGCTCCAGGGGAAGACAGTCGCCGCCACCACCTGTGCTCCAGGGAAGACAGTCGCCGCCACCACCTGTGCTCCAGAAGACAGTCGCCGCCACCACCTGTGCTCCAGAGGAAGACAGTCGCCGCCACCACCTGTGCTCCAGAGGAAGACAGTCGCCGCCACCACCTGTGCTCCAGGGGAAGACAGTCGCCACCACCTGTGCTCCAGAGGAAGACAGTCGCCGCCACCACCTGTGCTCCAGGGAAGACAGTCGCCGCCACCACCTGTGCTCCAGGGAAGACAGTCGCCGCCACCACCTGTGCTCCAGGGGAAGACAGTCGCCGCCACCACCTGTGCTCCAGAGGAAGACAGTCGCCGCCACCACCTGTGCTCCAGGGAAGACAGTCGCCGCCACCACCTGTGCTCCAGAGGAAGACAGTCGCCGCCACCACCTGTGCTCCAGGGAAGACAGTCACCGCCACCACCTGTGCTCCAGGAAGACAGTCACCGCCACCACCTGTGCTCCAGGGGAAGACAGTCGCCGCCACCACCTGTGCTCCAGAGGAAGACAGTCGCCGCCACCACCTGTGCTCCAGGGAAGACAGTCGCCGCCACCACCTGTGCTCCAGGGGAGAGAGACAGTCGCCGCCACCACCTGTGCTCCAGGGAAGACAGTCGCCGCCACCACCTGTGCTCCAGGGAAGACAGTCGCCGCCACCACCTGTGCTCCAGGGAAGACAGTCGCCGCCACCACCTGTGCTCCAGAGGAAGACAGTCGCCGCCACCACCTGTGCTCCAGGGGAAGACAGTCGCCGCCACCACCTGTGCTCCAGGAAGACAGTCGCCGCCACCACCTGTGCTCCAGGGGAAGACAGTCGCACCCACCACCTGTGCTCCAGGGAAGACAGTCGCCGCCACCACCTGTGCTCCAGGGAAGACAGTCGCCCCACCTGTGCTCCAGGGGAAGACAGTCGCCGCCACCACCTGTGCTCCAGGGAAGACAGTCGCCGCCACCACCTGTGCTCCAGGGAAGACAGTCGCCGCCACCACCTGTGCTCCAGAGGAAGACAGTCGCCGCCACCACCTGTGCTCCAGGGGAAGACAGTCGCCGCCACCACCTGTGCTCCAGAGGAAGACAGTCGCCGCCACCACCTGTGCTCCAGAGGAAGACAGTCGCCGCCACCACCTGTGCTCCAGAGGAAGACAGTCGCCGCCACCACCTGTGCTCCAGGGAAGACAGTCGCCGCCACCACCTGTGCTCCAGAGGAAGACAGTCGCCGCCACCACCTGTGCTCCAGAGGAAGACAGTCGCCGCCACCACCTGTGCTCCAGGGAAGACAGTCGCCGCCACCACCTGTGCTCCAGGGAAGACAGTCGCCGCCACCACCTGTGCTCCAGAGGAAGACAGTCGCCGCCACCACCTGTGCTCCAGGGGAAGACAGTCGCCGCCACCACCTGTGCTCCAGGGGAAGACAGTCGCCGCCACCACCTGTGCTCCAGAGGAAGACAGTCGCCACCACCTGTGCTCCAGGGAAGACAGTCGCCGCCACCACCTGTGCTCCAGAGGAAGACAGTCGCCGCCACCACCTGTGCTCCAGGGGAAGACAGTGCCACCACCTGTGCTCCAGGGAAGACAGTCACCGCCACCACCTGTGCTCCAGGGAAGACAGTCACCGCCACCACCTGTGCTCCAGAGGAAGACAGTCGCCGCCACCACCTGTGCTCCAGGGGAAGACAGTCGCCGCCACCACCTGTGCTCCAGAGGAAGACAGTCGCCGCCACCACCTGTGCTCCAGGGGAAGACAGTCGCCGCCACCACCTGTGCTCCAGAGGAAGACAGTCCCGCCACCACCTGTGCTCCAGAGGAAGACAGTCACCGCCCCACCACCTGTGCTCCAGAGGAAGACAGTCACCGCCACCACCTGTGCTCCAGGGGAAGACAGTCGCCGCCACCACCTGTGCTCCAGAGGAAACAGTCGCCGCCACCACCTGTGCTCCAGGGGAAGACAGTCGCCGCCACCACCTGTGCTCCAGGAAGACAGTCGCCGCCACCACCTGTGCTCCAGGAAGACAGTCGCCGCCACCACCTGTGCTCCAGGGAAGACAGTCGCCGCCACCACCTGTGCTCCAGGGGAACAGTCGCCGCCACCACCTGTGCTCCAGAGGAAGACAGTCGCCGCCACCACCTGTGCTCCAGGGGAAGACAGTCGACGCCACCACCTGTGCTCCAGGGGAAGACAGTCGCCGCCACCACCTGTGCTCCAGGGGAAGACAGTCGCCGCCACCACCTGTGCTCCAGGGAAAGACAGTCGCCGCCACCACCTGTGCTCCAGAGGAAGACAGTCGCCACCACCTGTGCTCCAGGGAAGACAGTCGCCGCCACCACCTGTGCTCCAGGGAAGACAGTCGCCGCCACCCCTGTGCTCCCAGGGAAAGACATCGCGCCACCACCTGTGCTCCAGGGAAGACAGTCGCCGCCACCACCTGTGCTCCAGAGGAAGACAGTCGCCGCCACCACCTGTGCTCCAGGGGAGACAGTCGCCGCCACCACCTGTGCTCCAGAGGAAGACAGTCGCCGCCACCACCTGTGCTCCAGAGGAAGACAGTCGCCGCCACCACCTGTGCTCCAGAGGAAGACAGTCGCCGCCACCACCTGTGCTCCAGAGGAAGACAGTCGCCGCCACCACCTGTGCTCCAGAGGAAGACAGTCGCCGCCACCACCTGTGCTCCAGAGGAAGACAGTCGCCGCCACCACCTGTGCTCCAGGGGAAGACAGTCGCCGCCACCACCTGTGCTCCAGGAAGACAGTCGCCACCACACCTGTGCTCCAGAGGAAGACAGTCGCCACCACCTGTGCTCCAGAGGAAGACAGTCGCCGCCACCACCTGTGCTCCAGGGGAAGACAGTCGCCGCCACCACCTGTGCTCCAGAGGAAGACAGTCGCCACCACCTGTGCTCCAGAGGAAGACAGTCGCCGCCACCACCTGTGCTCCAGAGGAAGACAGTCGCCGCCACCACCTGTGCTCCAGAGGAA